>CAVNVL010000014.1:0-7500 GCA_963691935.1 Nephrotoma guestfalica | reverse complement strand
GACAGCAGAGTGAAGTCAGTAACATTTGGGCTCAGCCACCTTGTATATATATATATATATATATATATATAGATATATATATATATATATATATATATAGATAGATATATAGATATATAGATATATATATATATATATATATAGATTTATATATATATATAGATATAGATATACAGATATATATATAGATATAGATATAGATATAGATATATATATATATATAGATATAGATATATAGATATAGATATATAGATATAGATATATAGATATATAGATTTAGATATATATAGATATATAAATAGATATATAGATATAGATATATAGATATAGATATAGATATATAGATATATAGATATAGATATATAGATATAGATATATAGATTTAGATATAGATATATAGATATAGATATATAGATATTGCATTGAAGTCGCAGGCCATCATATTGAACACTTATTTTTAGCTAAAATTATTTTATTCACCTGCCATTTACAGTAATAAATTGTTTTGATGACGAATTTCGAGTATTTCCAATGAAATCGTGATGTTTTTTATTTCAAACGTATTGCAGAATCGAATGCGTGTGTTCTAAGAAGGAGAAATTGAAAAAATTGAATTTCGTCGATTAGAACGCCATCTATCACGAACCGAACAAAATATTTCATTCAAATCATACGTACTTTTAGTCGTAGAATCCGTATCTGCAATAAAAAATATGGCTTCCTATCTTAGTTTAAAAGTTACCCCCGCCCCACCTACAAAGCGGGGAGTGGGGGACTATTTTTTGCACTAATGTGATTCCCCCGCGGTATGATTAAATTTTGATTATGTACATTTTTTCCGTAGAGTGGCTATTTTTCTAGATATTTGATCGTCTCAGTTTAAACGAAACACCCATGTATATATATATAAGGAAGATTTTTTGATGTTTGATTTGTGCAATCCGTTGTATACTCTGGTGCTTCATTTTAATTCACTATAATAAATTTTTGCTCTGCTTGTTGGATGTAATAGCTAATTTTGCTTTCAATTAGCGTGCATTTCGCCGGTTGGTTTGATACTATGTGTTCAATGCATTTGTCTGGTGTCTCGTAAATATTCTCCTTATTGCAGAAGTATGTGTTTTCGATCCTATTGCAGGGTGTTTCAGAATATTTTGCAACTTTGTTATGGATATGGGTGTATTCTGATGGGATTTTAATGGCATATGTTTAATTGATGCTTAAAGGGTACAATTTTATATGTTGGAATAGACTTTTGGAATATTGCGGGATTATAATTGAGAATATTATCATTGGATGTTTGAAATAAGTGTTTATTTTTAAGAACTGATATAATCCGTGTTCGGTATTAATTTGAATTTTCTGTTGTTCTAAATTGTCATAAATAAATTTGTTTTCTTCTTTTGTTAGAAGACGTATCCTTGTTTAGCGAGTTGTATGGAGTCAAGAATTTCATCTACGTGTTGCTGTAGACTACGTAAAACATATTCTATTGATGAAGATTTTGTTCTGTTATTAATATTGTTTCTATTTCGTCTAAGCGTTGAGTTGCTACATTAATATTATCCGTTAAGCTCTGTACTTCTCCGTTTATATGGTCTTCTATTAGTCGAAATCGGTTAATCATATTTTTATTTATTTCCACCTGTTCATTAATTTTTGAAATAATTCTATTTTCGTTTGTAACGGGTGTTTTTTTAGGAGGTTTGTTTTTCCGATAGATGTCGTTTTATTTTATGACAGTTGTTTGTTTGACAGTTGTTGAGCTGTCACAAAGTGGCATTTCTACTCAGTATTGTTTGGCAAATCATTATGAATAGGTTAACTCCAGAACAACGTTTTCAAATCGTGGAAATTTATTTTCAAAATCAGTGTTCAATTAAAAATGTTTATAGAGCACTTCGTGAATTTTATGGTGCACATAATCGTCCGTCAGAGACCACCATAAAGAACGTAATTACCAAATTTCGGTCTACATTCACTCTTTTGGATGCCAAGCCACCGACAAGAATGAGAAGAGTTCGTACAGAAGAAAATATTGCTGTCGTTGAGGCCAGTGTCGAAGAAAACGACAATTTATCGATTCGTCGTCGTGCTCAGCAAATTGGACTTTGTCCATCGACTTTATGGAAAATTTTACGTAAAGATTTGGGTTTGGTGCCATACAAAATTCAATTGGTGCAAGAATTAAAGCCACACGACCATCGTTTGCGCCGTGAATTCAGTGATTGGTCGTTAAATCAATTGAACGAAGATCCATTTTTTTACCGTAAAATTCTCTTCAGTGATGAGGCGCATTTTTGGTTAAATGGATACGTCAACAAACAAAATTGTCGCATTTGGAGCAAAGATAATCCACACGCCGTTCTAGAATTACCAATGCATCCTGATAAATGTACTGTTTGGTGCGGTCTATGGGCTGGTGGGATCATCGGTCCATATTTCTTTAAAAATGAGGAAGGACGACGCGTTACCGTGAATGGAAATCGATACAGAACCATGTTAAATGAGTTTTTGTTGTCAAATCTTGAAGATATGGATATGAATGAAATGTGGTTTCAACAAGATGGTGCCACTTGCCATACAGCACGTGAAACAATCGACTTATTGAAAGAAACTTTCAACGACAACATTATTTCGAGAAATGGTCCGGTGAATTGGCCTCCGCGTTCGTGCGATTTGACGCCACTCGATTACTTTTTGTGGGGATACGTGAAGTCATTGGTTTATGTGGATAAACCTCAATCGATTGACGCTTTGGAAACCAATATTCAACGTGTCATTGCTGACATACGCCCTCAAATGCTTGAAAAAGTGCTGGAAAATTGGACCTCCAGAATGACATTTGTGAAAAATAGTCGTGGTAGCCATATGCCAGAAATTGTGTTTAAATGTTAAATGCCAAAAAATTATCTACCAAATAAAAAAAAATTTTGATCATTTCATAATTTTATATGTGTTTTATTCAAAAAAAAAATCGGCAACCTCTTAAAAAAACACCCTATATTTATGGCTTTTAATGCTGAGTTTATTTGGTCCGTATCTGCTTGTACTATGTCTCCAAAAATTACATGTATACCTCTTGTTTTCCGTATTTTAGGTTGTATAGTCATTATGGTGTCTATTAGTGTTTTTGATTCCTTTTTCAGTGTTCTGTTTCTTGTTCTAAACAACAAATTTAATTTGGTACTGTTTTGCCTTTTTATGTTTTCGGATACTACGTCTATATTATTAGAGTTTTGTACGGCTATCGGTAGATATGATGTTGTGTTTATGACATGTAGAAACTGTAAATTGCTTTCATACATTCTTGTTTCTCCTACTATCGGTAGGACTCCTTTATTTTGAGTGTAGTCAACTATGCTCATTGATCCTGCTATTCTGTAATGATAGAGTGTTTCTTAATATTTTTCTTATGAATTTTTCTTCTGTTTGTGTTTGTTGTAGGACCGGTGGGATTTTGAGTTATTGTATGTCTCATGTATTTTGGGGCTGTCTTGTCCCTTGTATGTAATTTTTCGTATACTATGTCTCCAGTTTGTAACTGAGGTGGGGGTTCTTTATTTCTGTTTATTTTTTCTATTCTAGCTTCTTTGTTTTTCTGTTCTTTGTTTGCGATTGCTGCTATTCGCAGACTGTATTCTGATTGTAGTGACTTTGTGAAATTTTCTGTTGACAAATTGTCTGGAAATTTTTGAAGTACTATGTGGGCTCTATGGAGTTCGATAGGTGTAAGATTTGTTGCTGAGTGAACAGAGTTGCTATTTGCTATTAAAGCTTCTGTCATGAGGTCGTCCGTTTTTATTTTTCGTTTTTCGTCAAATTTTATTCGTATTAGTTCTGTTAGTGTAGAATGTAGTCGTCTATGAGTGCATTTCCAGTACTTGATTTGGGTGTGGTCATGTGGTGTATGAACTTGAACCTGTCTTTGAATTGCTTAAAGGTCTCTGATGTAAACTCTGTCGCGCAATCTGAGACGATTGTTTTGGGAATACCTTCTTGGGAAAAGTGTTTCTTCAGTATATTTATTACTTTTATTGATTCTTGGTTTGGAATCTCATACGTTGATGCAAATCTGGAAAATTCATCGATTATGGTTAAAAATTGTTTAGCCCTGAGTGAGAAAATGTCGATGTGTATTCGATCGTTTGGTTTTGTGGCTGTTACTGTTAGCTGTTGTTCCATTTGAATTGGGTTTCTGTCATATTTAGTTCTGTTACAAACGTCACACTTATTTATATATGTTTGGATCATTTCCTTTGTGTTGGCAAATTTATATTTCTTTCTTATTTGTGCGTAGTTTTCGTTAATCGCTCTGTGGTCCTTTAGGTGTGTTTCTATTATAATTTTTAATTGGTCCATTGGGTTATTGATTCTTGTATACCGGGGTTGATCATAGTTGCTTCTTGTGTTATATCCACTTCTGTTTCGGTTATATCAGGGGTTTGTGGTGCTTCGGTAGTAGGATTATTTTCTATTTGGTTTTGTATTCTACATAGATTTATGTGTTTATGGTTCTTCGAATGCTTTATCCAATTTGTAATTATTGCTGCGGTGTTATCATCGCAATCTATCGCTACGTTTCCTTTATATTTTGATACTATGCTCGTTATTATTGAGCGAATCGATGTTTCGGAATACTGCTGTTTTTGGTAAATAATTCTTGTGTTGTTGTTTATTTTCTCTATTGCACGGTTTGGCCTGTCTGGCCTATCTTGAGGTCCGATTCTCAGTATTATTTGGGGTTTGAAGTCATCTATTTGAGTTTGAGTTGTGGGAAGTGTGCACGTTTCGTTGCAATTTATTTCCAGGCGGGATAATGCGTCTGCTTTGTTGTTATTAGTCCCTTTCTTGTAGTTTATTTTGAAATCGAACTCTGAAAGTTTTAAGCGCCATCCTACTAATTTGGATGAAGGGTCTTTTAAAGACATCAACCATTCTAGTGGACGGTGATCTGTATGTATTTCAAATTTCTTTCCGTATAAATATATCCTGAAATGTTTGCATGCCTATACGATTGCCAACAATTCTTTGTTTGTGGCGTCATACTTAGTCTCGGTGTCAGTTAGTGTGCGACTGGCATAAGCAATGGGTTTGTCCGTATCATCATGAGTTAAGATTGCCCCTAGTGCATAGTCTGATGCGTCTGTTGTAAATCTGAATGTTTTAGTGAAGTCTGGATATTCCAGGATGGGTTTGGTTGTTAGAAGGGTCTTGCATTCTTCGAAACAATTTACGTACTCAATAGCTTTCGGATTTATAATATCTCCTTTCTTTAGTAATTTTGATATTGGTTTTGTTTTTGCCGCGAAATTCTTTATGAACTTGCGGTAGTAACCTATTAGACCTAAAAATTGTTTTATTTTTTTCGTGGTTTTTGGAATGGTCACTTTTGTGATTGCGTCTATCTTATCAGGATCAGGTTGGATTCCTTCAGAATTGACGACATGTCCAAGGAATTTTATTTACTTCTCCATGAAGTTACACTTATCGAGCTGTATCCTCATATTTGCTTTCTCAAGCGTTTTGAAGATTGCGTCTAGGTGTTCTAAGTGCTCGTTCCTTGATTTGCTATAGACGATGATATCGTCCATATAACATAAGCATGTACGTCCTATGAACTTATTTAAAGTTCGACTCATTAATCTTAAGAAGGTTGAGGGCGCGTTTTTCAAGCCAAACGGCATCCTTTTATACTCATAATGATTGCTATCTTTTTGTACATCAACTGGTAGCAAAAGTTATTTGAATGTACGCCGAATATAAAGCGCTTTAAAATTCGCTATAACTCCCTGATCCATCGGCTGGATTAAAGAAGTCGTATTCGGAGGTAAAAATATAACATCCACAGGAATGGTTTTTGAAAGCGCAGATAAATTTTTGGAATGCCCTGGTGCATTGTCAATTATTAGAAGAGTTCTGGGTTCCATTCTCTTACTCTGGCAATAAACTTTGACAGCCGGGCAGAAATATTTCTCAAACCAATGCTCAAAAATAGTAGTCGTAAACCAAGCTTTACGATTAGACATCCAAATAACGGGTAAATTATTCTTGGAGTATCCCTTCATTGCCCGAGGGTTTTCCGAGTAATACAGCAACAACGGTTTCAATTTAAAATCGCCTGAAGCGTTTCCACCTAACAAAAGGATAAGGCGATCTTTGGCCGCTTTGAATCCAGGAGATCGCTTCTCTTCTTTAGAAATAAACGTTTTGGAAGGCATTCTCTTCCAAAATAAGCCCGTCTCATCCACGTTGAATATTAATTCGGGAGGATAATTTTTCTCAACTATTAACGACTTTAAAGCCTCGGTAAATTCTTTCGCAGCACCTACATCAGCACTAGCGGCTTCTCCGCAAATTTTTATGTTGTGGATGTTAGCACGAACCTTAAATTTCTCGAACCATCCTCGGCTTGCTGCAAACGTTTCCACTGCTGAGCTGGTACAAGGTTCTTCAGAGTTTTGTTTTGTAACTCCTCAAATAAACTTCTTGCTTTCTCCATTATGACTGCTTGACTCAATGGCATACCTCTATTATTTTGATCTTCTACCCAGTAAGTCAACAGTTTTTTCCATTTTTTCAATAGTTTTGCTACGCGTTCGAGAGGTCTTCGTAGCTGAAAGTGGTGTTGTTGATTGCACAAATTTTTTAATTTTTTCCGCATTTTGCATTATCTTTCTAATAGTTGATCCGGGTAAATTCAATTCATGGCATACATCTATTTAACGTTCCCCATTTTCTATTTTTCGAATTACTTTCAATTTTATATCCATAGAAATATTTCTTCGCAAATTTTTTGTTAAATCTTTTACACTTTCTTTTCGTCCCGACATTGTTTATTACGGATTTAATAATTATTACAAAAATAAGAAACTATTTCAACATGAAACAACAATCAACTATTTAATTCTCTATTTGTACATATACAGTACACGAATTAATCAATTAATGTGAATCCCCAAAACATTAACGAAATCGGAGGAAAATAAAAATAAACAAAAAAGACTTTTTTGTTTTTTTACTATTACTTTTTGTGATTTTTGCATGTTTTAAATTTTTTTTTTTGGGTTTAAAAATAAGAGCGTTATAACGAAACAGCGTTGTAAGAGGAGCGTTGTATGAGGTATTACTGTATATATATATATATATATATATATATATATATATATATATATATATATATATATATATATATATATATATATATATATATATATATATATATATATATATATATATATATATATATATATATATATATATATATATATATATATATATATATATATATATATATATATATATATATATATATATATATATATATATATATATATATATATATATATATATATATATATATATATATATATATATATATATATATATATATATATATATATATATATATATATATATATATATATATATATATATATATATATATATATATATATATATATATATATATATATATATATATATATATATATATATATA
>CAVNVL010000013.1:0-57198 GCA_963691935.1 Nephrotoma guestfalica | reverse complement strand
ATCCAATTTCATCGGACGATTTTTCTTACAACATCAAACGTCGATTACAGGAAAACCAGACGTTGTTTTGACTCAATTTAAACGGATTTTTTATTCAGAATTAAATAAACTATCAGTAATTGGTACAATAGTCCAATATTTGAACAATGATTTTTTTTGTTTCGTATTTTTCGGACGAAAACAACGCAGGTCCCGACCTGCAAAATTTGTGAAAATTAATTGAAATTTTTTTCTACCGAAATTAGACGGCATATAGTTGCAAATATTCATAAGGTCAACCTAATAAAGAAATTATGTGAAAATTATGTATCGGAGGTTCGATATTGCGATATTTCATATTATCTGACTATGAGAGTATCCAATTTCATCGGACGATTTTCTTACAACATCAAACGTCGATTACAGGAAAACCAGACGTTGTTTTGACTCAATTTAAACGGATTTTTATTCAGAATTAAATAACCTATCATAATTGGTACAATAGTCCAATATTTGGAACAATGATTTTTTTTGTTTCGTATTTTTCGGACGGAAAAACAACGCAGGTCCCGACCTGCAAAATTTGTGAAAATTAATTGAAATTTTTTTCTACCGAAATTAGACGGCATATAGTTGCAAATATTCATAAGGTCAACCTAATAAAGAAATTATGTGAAAATTATGTATCGGAGGTTCGATATTGCGATATTTCATATTATGTGAATGGAGAGTATCCAATTTCATCGGACGATTTTCTTACAACATCAAACGTCGATTACAGGAAAATCAGACGTTGTTTTGACTCAATTTAAACGGATTTTTATTCAGAATTAAATAACCTATCATAATTGGTACAATAGTCCAATATTTGGAACAATGATTTTTTTTGTTTCGTATTTTTCGGACGGAAAAACAACGCAGGTCCCGACCTGCAAAATTTGTGAAAATTAATTGAAATTTTTTTCTACCGAAATTAGACGGCATATAGTTGCAAATATTCATAAGGTCAACCTAATAAAGAAATTATGTGAAAATTATGTATCGGAGGTTCGATATTGCGATATTTCATATTATGTGTATGGAGAGTATCCAATTTCATCGGACGATTTTCTTACAACTTCAAAACGTCGATTACAGGAAAACCAGACGTAGTTTTGACTCAATTTAAACGGATTTTTATTCAGAATTAAATAACCTATCATAATTGGTACAATAGTCCAATATTTGGAACAATGATTTTTTTTGTTTCGTATTTTTCGGACGGAAAAACAACGCAGGTCCCGACCTGCAAAATTTGTGAAAATTAATTGAAATTTTTTTCTACCGAAATTAGACGGCATATAGTTGCAAATATTCATAAGGTCAACCTAATAAAGAAATTATGTGAAAATTATGTATCGGAGGTTCGATATTGCGATATTTCATATTATGTGTATGGAGAGTATCAATTTCATCGGACGATTTTCTTACAACTTCAAACGTCGATTACAGGAAAACCAGACGTAGTTTTGACTCAATTTAAACGGATTTTTATTCAGAATTAAATAACCTATCATAATTGGTACAATAGTCCAATATTTGGAACAATGATTTTTTTTGTTTCGTATTTTTCGACGGAAAAACAACGCAGGTCCCGACCTGCAAAATTTGTGAAAATTAATTGAAATTTTTTTCTACCGAAATTAGACGGCATATAGTTGCAAATATTCATAAGGTCAACCTAATAAAGAAATTATGTGAAAATTATGTATCGGAGGTTCGATATTGCGATATTTCATATTATGTGTATGGAGAGTATCCAATTTCATCGGACGATTTTCTTACAACATCAAACGTCGATTACAGGAAAACCAGACGTTGTTTTGACTCAATTTAAACGGATTTTTATTCAGAATTAAATAACCTATCATAATTGGTACAATAGTCCAATATTTGGAACAATGATTTTTTTTGTTTCGTATTTTTCGGACGGAAAAACAATGCAGGTCCCGACCTGCAAAATTTGTGAAAATTAATTGAAATTTTTTTCTACCGAAATTAGACGGCATATAGTTGCAAATATTCATAAGGTCAACCTAATAAAGAAATTATGTGAAAATTATGTATCGGAGGTTCGATATTGCGATATTTCATATTATGTGTATGGAGAGTATCCAATTTCATCGGACGATTTTCTTACAACATCAAACGTCGATTACAGGAAAACCAGACGTTGTTTTGACTCAATTTAAACGGATTTTTATTCAGAATTAAATAACCTATCATAATTGGTACAATAGTCCAATATTTGGAACAATGATTTTTTTTGTTTCGTATTTTTCGGACGGAAAAACAACGCAGGTCCCGACCTGCAAAATTTGTGAAAATTAATTGAAATTTTTTTCTACCGAAATTAGACGGCATATAGTTGCAAATATTCATAAGGTCAACCTAATAAAGAAATTATGTGAAAATTATGTATCGGAGGTTCGATATTGCGATATTTCATATTATGTGTATGGAGAGTATCCAATTTCATCGGACGATTTTCTTACAACTTCAAACGTCGATTACAGGAAAACCAGACGTTGTTTTGACTCAATTTAAACGGATTTTTATTCAGAATTAAATAACCTATCATAATTGGTACAATAGTCCAATATTTGGAACAATGATTTTTTTTGTTTCGTATTTTTCGGACGGAAAAACAACGCAGGTCCCGACCTGCAAAATTTGTGAAAATTAATTGAAATTTTTTTCTACCGAAATTAGACGGCATATAGTTGCAAATATTCATAAGGTCAACCTAATAAAGAAATTATGTGAAAATTATGTATCGGAGGTTCGATATTGCGATATTTCATATTATGTGTATGGAGAGTATCCAATTTCATCGGACGATTTTCTTACAACTTCAAACGTCGATTACAGGAAAACCAGACGTTGTTTTGACTCAATTTAAACGGATTTTATTCAGAATTAAATAACCTATCATAATTGGTACAATAGTCCAATATTTGGAACAATGATTTTTTTGTTTCGTATTTTTCGGACGGAAAAACAACGCAGGTCCCGACCTGCAAAATTTGTGAAAATTAATTGAAATTTTTTTCTACCGAAATTAGACGGCATATAGTTGCAAATATTCATAAGGTCAACCTAATAAAGAATTATGTGAAAATTATGTATCGGAGGTTCGATATTGCGATATTTCATATTATGTGTATGGAGAGTATCCAATTTCATCGGACGATTTTCTTACAACATCAAACGTCGATTACAGGAAAACCAGACGTTGTTTTGACTCAATTTAAACGGATTTTTATTCAGAATTAAATAACCTATCATAATTGGTACAATAGTCCAATATTTGGAACAATGATTTTTTTTGTTTCGTATTTTTCGGACGGAAAAACAACGCAGGTCCCGACCTGCAAAATTTGTGAAAATTAATTGAAATTTTTTTCTACCGAAATTAGACGGCATATAGTTGCAAATATTCATAAGGTCAACCTAATAAAGAAATTATGTGAAAATTATGTATCGGAGGTTCGATATTGCGATATTTCATATTATGTGTATGGAGAGTATCCAATTTCATCGGACGATTTTCTTACAACTTCAAACGTCGATTACAGGAAAACCAGACGTAGTTTTGACTCAATTTAAACGGATTTTTATTCAGAATTAAATAACCTATCATAATTGGTACAATAGTCCAATATTTGGAACAATGATTTTTTTTGTTTCGTATTTTTCGGACGGAAAAACAACGCAGGTCCCGACCTGCAAAATTTGTGAAAATTAATTGAAATTTTTTTCTACCGAAATTAGACGGCATATAGTTGCAAATATTCATAAGGTCAACCTAATAAAGAAATTATGTGAAAATTATGTATCGGAGGTTCGATATTGCGATATTTCATATTATGTGTATGGAGAGTATCCAATTTCATCGGACGATTTTCTTACAACTTCAAACGTCGATTACAGGAAAACCAGACGTTGTTTTGACTCAATTTAAACGGATTTTTATTCAGAATTAAATAACCTATCATAATTGGTACAATAGTCCAATATTTGGAACAATGATTTTTTTTGTTTCGTATTTTTCGGACGGAAAAACAACGCAGGTCCCGACCTGCAAAATTTGTGAAAATTAATTGAAATTTTTTTCTACCGAAATTAGACGGCATATAGTTGCAAATATTCATAAGGTCAACCTAATAAAGAAATTATGTGAAAATTATGTATCGGAGGTTCGATATTGCGATATTTCATATTATGTGTATGGAGAGTATCCAATTTCATCGGACGATTTTCTTACAACTTCAAACGTCGATTACAGGAAAACCAGACGTTGTTTTGACTCAATTTAAACGGATTTTTATTCAGAATTAAATAACCTATCATAATTGGTACAATAGTCCAATATTTGGAACAATGATTTTTTTTGTTTCGTATTTTTCGGACGGAAAAACAACGCAGGTCCCGACCTGCAAAATTTGTGAAAATTAATTGAAATTTTTTTCTACCGAAATTAGACGGCATATAGTTGCAAATATTCATAAGGTCAACCTAATAAAGAAATTATGTGAAAATTATGTATCGGAGGTTCGATATTGCGATATTTCATATTATGTGTATGGAGAGTATCCAATTTCATCGGACGATTTTCTTACAACATCAAACGTCGATTACAGGAAAACCAGACGTTGTTTTGACTCAATTTAAACGGATTTTTATTCAGAATTAAATAACCTATCATAATTGGTACAATAGTCCAATATTTGGAACAATGATTTTTTTTGTTTCGTATTTTTCGGACGGAAAAACAACGCAGGTCCCGACCTGCAAAATTTGTGAAAATTAATTGAAATTTTTTTCTACCGAAATTAGACGGCATATAGTTGCAAATATTCATAAGGTCAACCTAATAAAGAAATTATGTGAAAATTATGTATCGGAGGTTCGATATTGCGATATTTCATATTATGTGTATGGAGAGTATCCAATTTCATCGGACGATTTTCTTACAACATCAAACGTCGATTACAGGAAAACCAGACGTAGTTTTGACTCAATTTAAACGGATTTTTATTCAGAATTAAATAACCTATCATAATTGGTACAATAGTCCAATATTTGGAACAATGATTTTTTTTGTTTCGTATTTTTCGGACGGAAAAACAACGCAGGTCCCGACCTGCAAAATTTGTGAAAATTAATTGAAATTTTTTTCTACCGAAATTAGACGGCATATAGTTGCAAATATTCATAAGGTCAACCTAATAAAGAAATTATGTGAAAATTATGTATCGGAGGTTCGATATTGCGATATTTCATATTATGTGTATGGAGAGTATCCAATTTCATCGGACGATTTTCTTACAACTTCAAACGTCGATTACAGGAAAACCAGACGTTGTTTTGACTCAATTTAAACGGATTTTTATTCAGAATTAAATAACCTATCATAATTGGTACAATAGTCCAATATTTGGAACAATGATTTTTTTTGTTTCGTATTTTTCGGACGGAAAAACAACGCAGGTCCCGACCTGCAAAATTTGTGAAAATTAATTGAAATTTTTTTCTACCGAAATTAGACGGCATATAGTTGCAAATATTCATAAGGTCAACCTAATAAAGAAATTATGTGAAAATTATGTATCGGAGGTTCGATATTGCGATATTTCATATTATGTGTATGGAGAGTATCCAATTTCATCGGACGATTTTCTTACAACATCAAACGTCGATTACAGGAAAACCAGACGTTGTTTTGACTCAATTTAAACGGATTTTTATTCAGAATTAAATAACCTATCATAATTGGTACAATAGTCCAATATTTGGAACAATGATTTTTTTTGTTTCGTATTTTTCGGACGGAAAAACAACGCAGGTCCCGACCTGCAAAATTTGTGAAAATTAATTGAAATTTTTTTCTACCGAAATTAGACGGCATATAGTTGCAAATATTCATAAGGTCAACCTAATAAAGAAATTATGTGAAAATTATGTATCGGAGGTTCGATATTGCGATATTTCATATTATGTGTATGGAGAGTATCCAATTTCATCGGACGATTTTCTTACAACATCAAACGTCGATTACAGGAAAACCAGACGTTGTTTTGACTCAATTTAAACGGATTTTTATTCAGAATTAAATAACCTATCATAATTGGTACAATAGTCCAATATTTGGAACAATGATTTTTTTTGTTTCGTATTTTTCGGACGGAAAAACAACGCAGGTCCCGACCTGCAAAATTTGTGAAAATTAATTGAAATTTTTTTCTACCGAAATTAGACGGCATATAGTTGCAAATATTCATAAGGTCAACCTAATAAAGAAATTATGTGAAAATTATGTATCGGAGGTTCGATATTGCGATATTTCATATTATGTGTATGGAGAGTATCCAATTTCATCGGACGATTTTCTTACAACATCAAACGTCGATTACAGGAAAACCAGACGTAGTTTTGACTCAATTTAAACGGATTTTTATTCAGAATTAAATAACCTATCATAATTGGTACAATAGTCCAATATTTGGAACAATGATTTTTTTTGTTTCGTATTTTTCGGACGGAAAAACAACGCAGGTCCCGACCTGCAAAATTTGTGAAAATTAATTGAAATTTTTTTCTACCGAAATTAGACGGCATATAGTTGCAAATATTCATAAGGTCAACCTAATAAAGAAATTATGTGAAAATTATGTATCGGAGGTTCGATATTGCGATATTTCATATTATGTGTATGGAGAGTATCCAATTTCATCGGACGATTTTCTTACAACATCAAACGTCGATTACAGGAAAACCAGACGTTGTTTTGACTCAATTTAAACGGATTTTTATTCAGAATTAAATAACCTATCATAATTGGTACAATAGTCCAATATTTGGAACAATGATTTTTTTTGTTTCGTATTTTTCGGACGGAAAAACAACGCAGGTCCCGACCTGCAAAATTTGTGAAAATTAATTGAAATTTTTTTCTACCGAAATTAGACGGCATATAGTTGCAAATATTCATAAGGTCAACCTAATAAAGAAATTATGTGAAAATTATGTATCGGAGGTTCGATATTGCGATATTTCATATTATGTGTATGGAGAGTATCCAATTTCATCGGACGATTTTCTTACAACTTCAAACGTCGATTACAGGAAAACCAGACGTAGTTTTGACTCAATTTAAACGGATTTTTATTCAGAATTAAATAACCTATCATAATTGGTACAATAGTCCAATATTTGGAACAATGATTTTTTTTGTTTCGTATTTTTCGGACGGAAAAACAACGCAGGTCCCGACCTGCAAAATTTGTGAAAATTAATTGAAATTTTTTCTACCGAAATTAGACGGCATATAGTTGCAAATATTCATAAGGTCAACCTAATAAAGAAATTATGTGAAAATTATGTATCGGAGGTTCGATATTGCGATATTTCATATTATGTGTATGGAGAGTATCCAATTTCATCGGACGATTTTCTTACAACTTCAAACGTCGATTACAGGAAAACCAGACGTAGTTTTGACTCAATTTAAACGGATTTTTATTCAGAATTAAATAACCTATCATAATTGGTACAATAGTCCAATATTTGGAACAATGATTTTTTTTGTTTCGTATTTTTCGGACGGAAAAACAACGCAGGTCCCGACCTGCAAAATTTGTGAAAATTAATTGAAATTTTTTTCTACCGAAATTAGACGGCATATAGTTGCAAATATTCATAAGGTCAACCTAATAAAGAAATTATGTGAAAATTATGTATCGGAGGTTCGATATTGCGATATTTCATATTATGTGTATGGAGAGTATCCAATTTCATCGGACGATTTTCTTACAACTTCAAACGTCGATTACAGGAAAACCAGACGTAGTTTTGACTCAATTTAAACGGATTTTTATTCAGAATTAAATAACCTATCATAATTGGTACAATAGTCCAATATTTGGAACAATGATTTTTTTTGTTTCGTATTTTTCGGACGGAAAAACAACGCAGGTCCCGACCTGCAAAATTTGTGAAAATTAATTGAAATTTTTTTCTACCGAAATTAGACGGCATATAGTTGCAAATATTCATAAGGTCAACCTAATAAAGAAATTATGTGAAAATTATGTATCGGAGGTTCGATATTGCGATATTTCATATTATGTGTATGGAGAGTATCCAATTTCATCGGACGATTTTCTTACAACATCAAACGTCGATTACAGGAAAACCAGACGTTGTTTTGACTCAATTTAAACGGATTTTTATTCAGAATTAAATAACCTATCATAATTGGTACAATAGTCCAATATTTGGAACAATGATTTTTTTTGTTTCGTATTTTTCGGACGGAAAAACAACGCAGGTCCCGACCTGCAAAATTTGTGAAAATTAATTGAAATTTTTTTCTACCGAAATTAGACGGCATATAGTTGCAAATATTCATAAGGTCAACCTAATAAAGAAATTATGTGAAAATTATGTATCGGAGGTTCGATATTGCGATATTTCATATTATGTGTATGGAGAGTATCCAATTTCATCGGACGATTTTCTTACAACATCAAACGTCGATTACAGGAAAACCAGACGTTGTTTTGACTCAATTTAAACGGATTTTTATTCAGAATTAAATAACCTATCATAATTGGTACAATAGTCCAATATTTGGAACAATGATTTTTTTTGTTTCGTATTTTTCGGACGGAAAAACAACGCAGGTCCCGACCTGCAAAATTTGTGAAAATTAATTGAAATTTTTTCTACCGAAATTAGACGGCATATAGTTGCAAATATTCATAAGGTCAACCTAATAAAGAAATTATGTGAAAATTATGTATCGGAGGTTCGATATTGCGATATTTCATATTATGTGTATGGAGAGTATCCAATTTCATCGGACGATTTTCTTACAACTTCAAACGTCGATTACAGGAAAACCAGACGTAGTTTTGACTCAATTTAAACGGATTTTTATTCAGAATTAAATAACCTATCATAATTGGTACAATAGTCCAATATTTGGAACAATGATTTTTTTTGTTTCGTATTTTTCGGACGGAAAAACAACGCAGGTCCCGACCTGCAAAATTTGTGAAAATTAATTGAAATTTTTTTCTACCGAAATTAGACGGCATATAGTTGCAAATATTCATAAGGTCAACCTAATAAAGAAATTATGTGAAAATTATGTATCGGAGGTTCGATATTGCGATATTTCATATTATGTGTATGGAGAGTATCCAATTTCATCGGACGATTTTCTTACAACATCAAACGTCGATTACAGGAGAACCAGACGTTGTTTTGACTCAATTTAAACGGATTTTTATTCAGAATTAAATAACCTATCATAATTGGTACAATAGTCCAATATTTGGAACAATGATTTTTTTTGTTTCGTATTTTTCGGACGGAAAAACAACGCAGGTCCCGACCTGCAAAATTTGTGAAAATTAATTGAAATTTTTTTCTACCGAAATTAGACGGCATATAGTTGCAAATATTCATAAGGTCAACCTAATAAAGAAATTATGTGAAAATTATGTATCGGAGGTTCGATATTGCGATATTTCATATTATGTGTATGGAGAGTATCCAATTTCATCGGACGATTTTCTTACAACATCAAACGTCGATTACAGGAAAACCAGACGTTGTTTGACTCAATTTAAACGGATTTTTATTCAGAATTAAATAACCTATCATAATTGGTACAATAGTCCAATATTTGGAACAATGATTTTTTTTGTTTCGTATTTTTCGGACGGAAAAACAACGCAGGTCCCGACCTGCAAAATTTGTGAAAATTAATTGAAATTTTTTTCTACCGAAATTAGACGGCATATAGTTGCAAATATTCATAAGGTCAACCTAATAAAGAAATTATGTGAAAATTATGTATCGGAGGTTCGATATTGCGATATTTCATATTATGTGTATGGAGAGTATCCAATTTCATCGGACGATTTTCTTACAACATCAAACGTCGATTACAGGAAAACCAGACGTTGTTTTGACTCAATTTAAACGGATTTTTATTCAGAATTAAATAACCTATCATAATTGGTACAATAGTCCAATATTTGGAACAATGATTTTTTTTGTTTCGTATTTTTCGGACGGAAAAACAACGCAGGTCCCGACCTGCAAAATTTGTGAAAATTAATTGAAATTTTTTTCTACCGAAATTAGACGGCATATAGTTGCAAATATTCATAAGGTCAACCTAATAAAGAAATTATGTGAAAATTATGTATCGGAGGTTCGATATTGCGATATTTCATATTATGTGTATGGAGAGTATCCAATTTCATCGGACGATTTTCTTACAACATCAAACGTCGATTACAGGAAAACCAGACGTTGTTTTGACTCAATTTAAACGGATTTTTATTCAGAATTAAATAACCTATCATAATTGGTACAATAGTCCAATATTTGGAACAATGATTTTTTTTGTTTCGTATTTTTCGGACGGAAAAACAACGCAGGTCCCGACCTGCAAAATTTGTGAAAATTAATTGAAATTTTTTTCTACCGAAATTAGACGGCATATAGTTGCAAATATTCATAAGGTCAACCTAATAAAGAAATTATGTGAAAATTATGTATCGGAGGTTCGATATTGCGATATTTCATATTATGTGTATGGAGAGTATCCAATTTCATCGGACGATTTTCTTACAACATCAAACGTCGATTACAGGAGAACCAGACGTTGTTTTGACTCAATTTAAACGGATTTTTATTCAGAATTAAATAACCTATCATAATTGGTACAATAGTCCAATATTTGGAACAATGATTTTTTTTGTTTCGTATTTTTCGGACGGAAAAACAACGCAGGTCCCGACCTGCAAAATTTGTGAAAATTAATTGAAATTTTTTTCTACCGAAATTAGACGGCATATAGTTGCAAATATTCATAAGGTCAACCTAATAAAGAAATTATGTGAAAATTATGTATCGGAGGTTCGATATTGCGATATTTCATATTATGTGTATGGAGAGTATCCAATTTCATCGGACGATTTTCTTACAACTTCAAACGTCGATTACAGGAAAACCAGACGTTGTTTTGACTCAATTTAAACGGATTTTTATTCAGAATTAAATAACCTATCATAATTGGTACAATAGTCCAATATTTGGAACAATGATTTTTTTTGTTTCGTATTTTTCGGACGGAAAAACAACGCAGGTCCCGACCTGCAAAATTTGTGAAAATTAATTGAAATTTTTTTCTACCGAAATTAGACGGCATATAGTTGCAAATATTCATAAGGTCAACCTAATAAAGAAATTATGTGAAAATTATGTATCGGAGGTTCGATATTGCGATATTTCATATTATGTGTATGGAGAGTATCCAATTTCATCGGACGATTTTCTTACAACTTCAAACGTCGATTACAGGAAAACCAGACGTAGTTTTGACTCAATTTAAACGGATTTTTATTCAGAATTAAATAACCTATCATAATTGGTACAATAGTCCAATATTTGGAACAATGATTTTTTTTGTTTCGTATTTTTCGGACGGAAAAACAACGCAGGTCCCGACCTGCAAAATTTGTGAAAATTAATTGAAATTTTTTTCTACCGAAATTAGACGGCATATAGTTGCAAATATTCATAAGGTCAACCTAATAAAGAAATTATGTGAAAATTATGTATCGGAGGTTCGATATTGCGATATTTCATATTATGTGTATGGAGAGTATCCAATTTCATCGGACGATTTTCTTACAACATCAAACGTCGATTACAGGAAAACCAGACGTTGTTTTGACTCAATTTAAACGGATTTTTATTCAGAATTAAATAACCTATCATAATTGGTACAATAGTCCAATATTTGGAACAATGATTTTTTTTGTTTCGTATTTTTCGGACGGAAAAACAATGCAGGTCCCGACCTGCAAAATTTGTGAAATTAATTGAAATTTTTTTCTACCGAAATTAGACGGCATATAGTTGCAAATATTCATAAGGTCAACCTAATAAAGAAATTATGTGAAAATTATGTATCGGAGGTTCGATATTGCGATATTTCATATTATGTGTATGGAGAGTATCCAATTTCATCGGACGATTTTCTTACAACATCAAACGTCGATTACAGGAAAACCAGACGTTGTTTTGACTCAATTTAAACGGATTTTTATTCAGAATTAAATAACCTATCATAATTGGTACAATAGTCCAATATTTGGAACAATGATTTTTTTTGTTTCGTATTTTTCGGACGGAAAAACAACGCAGGTCCCGACCTGCAAAATTTGTGAAAATTAATTGAAATTTTTTTCTACCGAAATTAGACGGCATATAGTTGCAAATATTCATAAGGTCAACCTAATAAAGAAATTATGTGAAAATTATGTATCGGAGGTTCGATATTGCGATATTTCATATTATGTGTATGGAGAGTATCCAATTTCATCGGACGATTTTCTTACAACTTCAAACGTCGATTACAGGAAAACCAGACGTTGTTTTGACTCAATTTAAACGGATTTTTATTCAGAATTAAATAACCTATCATAATTGGTACAATAGTCCAATATTTGGAACAATGATTTTTTTTGTTTCGTATTTTTCGGACGGAAAAACAACGCAGGTCCCGACCTGCAAAATTTGTGAAAATTAATTGAAATTTTTTTCTACCGAAATTAGACGGCATATAGTTGCAAATATTCATAAGGTCAACCTAATAAAGAAATTATGTGAAAATTATGTATCGGAGGTTCGATATTGCGATATTTCATATTATGTGTATGGAGAGTATCCAATTTCATCGGACGATTTTCTTACAACATCAAACGTCGATTACAGGAAAACCAGACGTTGTTTTGACTCAATTTAAACGGATTTTTATTCAGAATTAAATAACCTATCATAATTGGTACAATAGTCCAATATTTGGAACAATGATTTTTTTTGTTTCGTATTTTTCGGACGGAAAAACAACGCAGGTCCCGACCTGCAAAATTTGTGAAAATTAATTGAAATTTTTTTCTACCGAAATTAGACGGCATATAGTTGCAAATATTCATAAGGTCAACCTAATAAAGAAATTATGTGAAAATTATGTATCGGAGGTTCGATATTGCGATATTTCATATTATGTGTATGGAGAGTATCCAATTTCATCGGACGATTTTCTTACAACTTCAAACGTCGATTACAGGAAAACCAGACGTTGTTTTGACTCAATTTAAACGGATTTTTATTCAGAATTAAATAACCTATCATAATTGGTACAATAGTCCAATATTTGGAACAATGATTTTTTTTGTTTCGTATTTTTCGGACGGAAAAACAACGCAGGTCCCGACCTGCAAAATTTGTGAAAATTAATTGAAATTTTTTTCTACCGAAATTAGACGGCATATAGTTGCAAATATTCATAAGGTCAACCTAATAAAGAAATTATGTGAAAATTATGTATCGGAGGTTCGATATTGCGATATTTCATATTATGTGTATGGAGAATATCCAATTTCATCGGACGATTTTCTTACAACATCAAACGTCGATTACAGGAAAACCAGACGTTGTTTTGACTCAATTTAAACGGATTTTTATTCAGAATTAAATAACCTATCATAATTGGTACAATAGTCCAATATTTGGAACAATGATTTTTTTTGTTTCGTATTTTTCGGACGGAAAAACAACGCAGGTCCCGACCTGCAAAATTTGTGAAAATTAATTGAAATTTTTTTCTACCGAAATTAGACGGCATATAGTTGCAAATATTCATAAGGTCAACCTAATAAAGAAATTATGTGAAAATTATGTATCGGAGGTTCGATATTGCGATATTTCATATTATGTGTATGGAGAGTATCCAATTTCATCGGACGATTTTCTTACAACATCAAACGTCGATTACAGGAAAATCAGACGTTGTTTTGACTCAATTTAAACGGATTTTTATTCAGAATTAAATAACCTATCATAATTGGTACAATAGTCCAATATTTGGAACAATGATTTTTTTTGTTTCGTATTTTTCGGACGGAAAAACAACGCAGGTCCCGACCTGCAAAATTTGTGAAAATTAATTGAAATTTTTTTCTACCGAAATTAGACGGCATATAGTTGCAAATATTCATAAGGTCAACCTAATAAAGAAATTATGTGAAAATTATGTATCGGAGGTTCGATATTGCGATATTTCATATTATGTGTATGGAGAGTATCCAATTTCATCGGACGATTTTCTTACAACTTCAAACGTCGATTACAGGAAAACCAGACGTAGTTTTGACTCAATTTAAACGGATTTTTATTCAGAATTAAATAACCTATCATAATTGGTACAATAGTCCAATATTTGGAACAATGATTTTTTTTGTTTCGTATTTTTCGGACGGAAAAACAACGCAGGTCCCGACCTGCAAAATTTGTGAAAATTAATTGAAATTTTTTTCTACCGAAATTAGACGGCATATAGTTGCAAATATTCATAAGGTCAACCTAATAAAGAAATTATGTGAAAATTATGTATCGGAGGTTCGATATTGCGATATTTCATATTATGTGTATGGAGAGTATCCAATTTCATCGGACGATTTTCTTACAACTTCAAACGTCGATTACAGGAAAACCAGACGTAGTTTTGACTCAATTTAAACGGATTTTTATTCAGAATTAAATAACCTATCATAATTGGTACAATAGTCCAATATTTGGAACAATGATTTTTTTTGTTTCGTATTTTTCGGACGGAAAAACAACGCAGGTCCCGACCTGCAAAATTTGTGAAAATTAATTGAAATTTTTTTCTACCGAAATTAGACGGCATATAGTTGCAAATATTCATAAGGTCAACCTAATAAAGAAATTATGTGAAAATTATGTATCGGAGGTTCGATATTGCGATATTTCATATTATGTGTATGGAGAGTATCCAATTTCATCGGACGATTTTCTTACAACTTCAAACGTCGATTACAGGAAAACCAGACGTTGTTTTGACTCAATTTAAACGGATTTTTATTCAGAATTAAATAACCTATCATAATTGGTACAATAGTCCAATATTTGGAACAATGATTTTTTTTGTTTCGTATATTTCGGACGGAAAAACAACGCAGGTCCCGACCTGCAAAATTTGTGAAAATTAATTGAAATTTTTTTCTACCGAAATTAGACGGCATATAGTTGCAAATATTCATAAGGTCAACCTAATAAAGAAATTATGTGAAAATTATGTATCGGAGGTTCGATATTGCGATATTTCATATTATGTGTATGGAGAGTATCCAATTTCATCGGACGATTTTCTTACAACATCAAACGTCGATTACAGGAAAACCAGACGTTGTTTTGTTAAGTCCAATATTTGGAACAATGATTTTTTTTGTTTCGTATTTTTCGGACGGAAAAACAACGCAGGTCCCGACCTGCAAAATTTGTGAAAATTAATTGAAATTTTTTTCTACCGAAATTAGACGGCATATAGTTGCAAATATTCATAAGGTCAACCTAATAAAGAAATTATGTGAAAATTATGTATCGGAGGTTCGATATTGCGATATTTCATATTATGTGTATGGAGAGTATCCAATTTCATCGGACGATTTTCTTACAACATCAAACGTCGATTACAGGAAAACCAGACGTTGTTTTGACTCAATTTAAACGGATTTTTATTCAGAATTAAATAACCTATCATAATTGGTACAATAGTCCAATATTTGGAACAATGATTTTTTTTGTTTCGTATTTTCGGACGGAAAAACAACGCAGGTCCCGACCTGCAAAATTTGTGAAAATTAATTGAAATTTTTTTCTACCGAAATTAGACGGCATATAGTTGCAAATATTCATAAGGTCAACCTAATAAAGAAATTATGTGAAAATTATGTATCGGAGGTTCGATATTGCGATATTTCATATTATGTGTATGGAGAGTATCCAATTTCATCGGACGATTTTCTTACAACTTCAAACGTCGATTACAGGAAAACCAGACGTTGTTTTGACTCAATTTAAACGGATTTTTATTCAGAATTAAATAACCTATCATAATTGGTACAATAGTCCAATATTTGGAACAATGATTTTTTTTGTTTCGTATTTTTCGGACGGAAAAACAACGCAGGTCCCGACCTGCAAAATTTGTGAAAATTAATTGAAATTTTTTTCTACCGAAATTAGACGGCATATAGTTGCAAATATTCATAAGGTCAACCTAATAAAGAAATTATGTGAAAATTATGTATCGGAGGTTCGATATTGCGATATTTCATATTATGTGTATGGAGAGTATCCAATTTCATCGGACGATTTTCTTACAACATCAAACGTCGATTACAGGAAAACCAGACGTTGTTTTGACTCAATTTAAACGGATTTTTATTCAGAATTAAATAACCTATCATAATTGGTACAATAGTCCAATATTTGGAACAATGATTTTTTTTGTTTCGTATTTTTCGGACGGAAAAACAACGCAGGTCCCGACCTGCAAAATTTGTGAAAATTAATTGAAATTTTTTTCTACCGAAATTAGACGGCATATAGTTGCAAATATTCATAAGGTCAACCTAATAAAGAAATTATGTGAAAATTATGTATCGGAGGTTCGATATTGCGATATTTCATATTATGTGTATGGAGAGTATCCAATTTCATCGGACGATTTTCTTACAACTTCAAACGTCGATTACAGGAAAACCAGACGTAGTTTTGACTCAATTTAAACGGATTTTTATTCAGAATTAAATAACCTATCATAATTGGTACAATAGTCCAATATTTGGAACAATGATTTTTTTTGTTTCGTATTTTTCGGACGGAAAAACAACGCAGGTCCCGACCTGCAAAATTTGTGAAAATTAATTGAAATTTTTTTCTACCGAAATTAGACGGCATATAGTTGCAAATATTCATAAGGTCAACCTAATAAAGAAATTATGTGAAAATTATGTATCGGAGGTTCGATATTGCGATATTTCATATTATGTGTATGGAGAGTATCCAATTTCATCGGACGATTTTCTTACAACTTCAAACGTCGATTACAGGAAAACCAGACGTAGTTTTGACTCAATTTAAACGGATTTTTATTCAGAATTAAATAACCTATCATAATTGGTACAATAGTCCAATATTTGGAACAATGATTTTTTTTGTTTCGTATTTTTCGGACGGAAAAACAACGCAGGTCCCGACCTGCAAAATTTGTGAAAATTAATTGAAATTTTTTTCTACCGAAATTAGACGGCATATAGTTGCAAATATTCATAAGGTCAACCTAATAAAGAAATTATGTGAAAATTATGTATCGGAGGTTCGATATTGCGATATTTCATATTATGTGTATGGAGAGTATCCAATTTCATCGGACGATTTTCTTACAACTTCAAACGTCGATTACAGGAAAACCAGACGTTGTTTTGACTCAATTTAAACGGATTTTTATTCAGAATTAAATAACCTATCATAATTGGTACAATAGTCCAATATTTGGAACAATGATTTTTTTTGTTTCGTATTTTTCGGACGGAAAAACAACGCAGGTCCCGACCTGCAAAATTTGTGAAAATTAATTGAAATTTTTTTCTACCGAAATTAGACGGCATATAGTTGCAAATATTCATAAGGTCAACCTAATAAAGAAATTATGTGAAAATTATGTATCGGAGGTTCGATATTGCGATATTTCATATTATGTGTATGGAGAGTATCCAATTTCATCGGACGATTTTCTTACAACATCAAACGTCGATTACAGGAAAACCAGACGTTGTTTTGACTCAATTTAAACGGATTTTTATTCAGAATTAAATAACCTATCATAATTGGTACAATAGTCCAATATTTGGAACAATGATTTTTTTTGTTTCGTATTTTTCGGACGGAAAAACAACGCAGGTCCCGACCTGCAAAATTTGTGAAAATTAATTGAAATTTTTTTCTACCGAAATTAGACGGCATATAGTTGCAAATATTCATAAGGTCAACCTAATAAAGAAATTATGTGAAAATTATGTATCGGAGGTTCGATATTGCGATATTTCATATTATGTGTATGGAGAGTATCCAATTTCATCGGACGATTTTCTTACAACATCAAACGTCGATTACAGGAAAACCAGACGTTGTTTTGACTCAATTTAAACGGATTTTTATTCAGAATTAAATAACCTATCATAATTGGTACAATAGTCCAATATTTGGAACAATGATTTTTTTTGTTTCGTATTTTTCGGACGGAAAAACAACGCAGGTCCCGACCTGCAAAATTTGTGAAAATTAATTGAAATTTTTTTCTACCGAAATTAGACGGCATATAGTTGCAAATATTCATAAGGTCAACCTAATAAAGAAATTATGTGAAAATTATGTATCGGAGGTTCGATATTGCGATATTTCATATTATGTGTATGGAGAGTATCCAATTTCATCGGACGATTTTCTTACAACTTCAAACGTCGATTACAGGAAAACCAGACGTTGTTTTGACTCAATTTAAACGGATTTTTATTCAGAATTAAATAACCTATCATAATTGGTACAATAGTCCAATATTTGGAACAATGATTTTTTTTGTTTCGTATTTTTCGGACGGAAAAACAACGCAGGTCCCGACCTGCAAAATTTGTGAAAATTAATTGAAATTTTTTTCTACCGAAATTAGACGGCATATAGTTGCAAATATTCATAAGGTCAACCTAATAAAGAAATTATGTGAAAATTATGTATCGGAGGTTCGATATTGCGATATTTCATATTATGTGTATGGAGAGTATCCAATTTCATCGGACGATTTTCTTACAACATCAAACGTCGATTACAGGAAAACCAGACGTTGTTTTCACTCAATTTAAACGGATTTTTATTCAGAATTAAATAACCTATCATAATTGGTACAATAGTCCAATATTTGGAACAATGATTTTTTTTGTTTCGTATTTTTCGGACGGAAAAACAACGCAGGTCCCGACCTGCAAAATTTGTGAAAATTAATTGAAATTTTTTTCTACCGAAATTAGACGGCATATAGTTGCAAATATTCATAAGGTCAACCTAATAAAGAAATTATGTGAAAATTATGTATCGGAGGTTCGATATTGCGATATTTCATATTATGTGTATGGAGAGTATCCAATTTCATCGGACGATTTTCTTACAACATCAAACGTCGATTACAGGAAAATCAGACGTTGTTTTGACTCAATTTAAACGGATTTTTATTCAGAATTAAATAACCTATCATAATTGGTACAATAGTCCAATATTTGGAACAATGATTTTTTTTGTTTCGTATTTTTCGGACGGAAAAACAACGCAGGTCCCGACCTGCAAAATTTGTGAAAATTAATTGAAATTTTTTTCTACCGAAATTAGACGGCATATAGTTGCAAATATTCATAAGGTTCAACCTAATAAAGAAATTATGTGAAAATTATGTATCGGAGGTTCGATATTGCGATATTTCATATTATGTGTATGGAGAGTATCCAATTTCATCGGACGATTTTCTTACAACTTCAAACGTCGATTACAGGAAAACCAGACGTAGTTTTGACTCAATTTAAACGGATTTTTATTCAGAATTAAATAACCTATCATAATTGGTACAATAGTCCAATATTTGGAACAATGATTTTTTTTGTTTCGTATTTTTCGGACGGAAAAACAACGCAGGTCCCGACCTGCAAAATTTGTGAAAATTAATTGAAATTTTTTTCTACCGAAATTAGACGGCATATAGTTGCAAATATTCATAAGGTCAACCTAATAAAGAAATTATGTGAAAATTATGTATCGGAGGTTCGATATTGCGATATTTCATATTATGTGTATGGAGAGTATCCAATTTCATCGGACGATTTTCTTACAACTTCAAACGTCGATTACAGGAAAACCAGACGTAGTTTTGACTCAATTTAAACGGATTTTTATTCAGAATTAAATAACCTATCATAATTGGTACAATAGTCCAATATTTGGAACAATGATTTTTTTTGTTTCGTATTTTTCGGACGGAAAAACAACGCAGGTCCCGACCTGCAAAATTTGTGAAAATTAATTGAAATTTTTTTCTACCGAAATTAGACGGCATATAGTTGCAAATATTCATAAGGTCAACCTAATAAAGAAATTATGTGAAAATTATGTATCGGAGGTTCGATATTGCGATATTTCATATTATGTGTATGGAGAGTATCCAATTTCATCGGACGATTTTCTTACAACTTCAAACGTCGATTACAGGAAAACCAGACGTAGTTTTGACTCAATTTAAACGGATTTTTATTCAGAATTAAATAACCTATCATAATTGGTACAATAGTCCAATATTTGGAACAATGATTTTTTTTGTTTCGTATTTTTCGGACGGAAAAACAACGCAGGTCCCGACCTGCAAAATTTGTGAAAATTAATTGAAATTTTTTTCTACCGAAATTAGACGGCATATAGTTGCAAATATTCATAAGGTCAACCTAATAAAGAAATTATGTGAAAATTATGTATCGGAGGTTCGATATTGCGATATTTCATATTATGTGTATGGAGAGTATCCAATTTCATCGGACGATTTTCTTACAACTTCAAACGTCGATTACAGGAAAACCAGACGTTGTTTTGACTCAATTTAAACGGATTTTTATTCAGAATTAAATAACCTATCATAATTGGTACAATAGTCCAATATTTGGAACAATGATTTTTTTTGTTTCGTATTTTTCGGACGGAAAAACAACGCAGGTCCCGACCTGCAAAATTTGTGAAAATTAATTGAAATTTTTTTCTACCGAAATTAGACGGCATATAGTTGCAAATATTCATAAGGTCAACCTAATAAAGAAATTATGTGAAAATTATGTATCGGAGGTTCGATATTGCGATATTTCATATTATGTGTATGGAGAGTATCCAATTTCATCGGACGATTTTCTTACAACATCAAACGTCGATTACAGGAAAACCAGACGTTGTTTTGACTCAATTTAAACGGATTTTTATTCAGAATTAAATAACCTATCATAATTGGTACAATAGTCCAATATTTGGAACAATGATTTTTTTTGTTTCGTATTTTTCGGACGGAAAAACAACGCAGGTCCCGACCTGCAAAATTTGTGAAAATTAATTGAAATTTTTTTCTACCGAAATTAGACGGCATATAGTTGCAAATATTCATAAGGTCAACCTAATAAAGAAATTATGTGAAAATTATGTATCGGAGGTTCGATATTGCGATATTTCATATTATGTGTATGGAGAGTATCCAATTTCATCGGACGATTTTCTTACAACATCAAACGTCGATTACAGGAAAACCAGACGTTGTTTTGACTCAATTTAAACGGATTTTTATTCAGAATTAAATAACCTATCATAATTGGTACAATAGTCCAATATTTGGAACAATGATTTTTTTTGTTTCGTATTTTTCGGACGGAAAAACAACGCAGGTCCCGACCTGCAAAATTTGTGAAAATTAATTGAAATTTTTTTCTACCGAAATTAGACGGCATATAGTTGCAAATATTCATAAGGTCAACCTAATAAAGAAATTATGTGAAAATTATGTATCGGAGGTTCGATATTGCGATATTTCATATTATGTGTATGGAGAGTATCCAATTTCATCGGACGATTTTCTTACAACTTCAAACGTCGATTACAGGAAAACCAGACGTTGTTTTGACTCAATTTAAACGGATTTTTATTCAGAATTAAATAACCTATCATAATTGGTACAATAGTCCAATATTTGGAACAATGATTTTTTTTTGTTTCGTATTTTTCGGACGAAAAACAACGCAGGTCCCGACCTGCAAAATTTGTGAAAATTAATTGAAATTTTTTTCTACCGAAATTAGACGGCATATAGTTGCAAATATTCATAAGGTCAACCTAATAAAGAAATTATGTGAAAATTATGTATCGGAGGTTCGATATTGCGATATTTCATATTATGTGTATGGAGAGTATCCAATTTCATCGGACGATTTTCTTACAACTTCAAACGTCGATTACAGGAAAACCAGACGTTGTTTTGACTCAATTTAAACGGATTTTTATTCAGAATTAAATAACTATCATAATTGGTACAATAGTCCAATATTTGGAACAATGATTTTTTTTGTTTCGTATTTTTCGGACGGAAAAACAACGCAGGTCCCGACCTGCAAAATTTGTGAAAATTAATTGAAATTTTTTTCTACCGAAATTAGACGGCATATAGTTGCAAATATTCATAAGGTCAACCTAATAAAGAAATTATGTGAAAATTATGTATCGGAGGTTCGATATTGCGATATTTCATATTATGTGTATGGAGAGTATCCAATTTCATCGGACGATTTTCTTACAACTTCAAACGTCGATTACAGGAAAACCAGACGTTGTTTTGACTCAATTTAAACGGATTTTTATTCAGAATTAAATAACCTATCATAATTGGTACAATAGTCCAATATTTGGAACAATGATTTTTTTTGTTTCGTATTTTTCGGACGGAAAAACAACGCAGGTCCCGACCTGCAAAATTTGTGAAAATTAATTGAAATTTTTTTCTACCGAAATTAGACGGCATATAGTTGCAAATATTCATAAGGTCAACCTAATAAAGAAATTATGTGAAAATTATGTATCGGAGGTTCGATATTGCGATATTTCATATTATGTGTATGGAGAGTATCCAATTTCATCGGACGATTTTCTTACAACTTCAAACGTCGATTACAGGAAAACCAGACGTAGTTTTGACTCAATTTAAACGGATTTTTATTCAGAATTAAATAACCTATCATAATTGGTACAATAGTCCAATATTTGGAACAATGATTTTTTTTGTTTCGTATTTTTCGGACGGAAAAACAACGCAGGTCCCGACCTGCAAAATTTGTGAAAATTAATTGAAATTTTTTTCTACCGAAATTAGACGGCATATAGTTGCAAATATTCATAAGGTCAACCTAATAAAGAAATTATGTGAAAATTATGTATCGGAGGTTCGATATTGCGATATTTCATATTATGTGTATGGAGAGTATCCAATTTCATCGGACGATTTTCTTACAACTTCAAACGTCGATTACAGGAAAACCAGACGTAGTTTTGACTCAATTTAAACGGATTTTTATTCAGAATTAAATAACCTATCATAATTGGTACAATAGTCCAATATTTGGAACAATGATTTTTTTTGTTTCGTATTTTTCGGACGGAAAAACAACGCAGGTCCCGACCTGCAAAATTTGTGAAAATTAATTGAAATTTTTTTCTACCGAAATTAGACGGCATATAGTTGCAAATATTCATAAGGTCAACCTAATAAAGAAATTATGTGAAAATTATGTATCGGAGGTTCGATATTGCGATATTTCATATTATGTGTATGGAGAGTATCCAATTTCATCGGACGATTTTCTTACAACATCAAACGTCGATTACAGGAAAACCAGACGTTGTTTTGACTCAATTTAAACGGATTTTTATTCAGAATTAAATAACCTATCATAATTGGTACAATAGTCCAATATTTGGAACAATGATTTTTTTTGTTTCGTATTTTTCGGACGGAAAAACAACGCAGGTCCCGACCTGCAAAATTTGTGAAAATTAATTGAAATTTTTTTCTACCGAAATTAGACGGCATATAGTTGCAAATATTCATAAGGTCAACCTAATAAAGAAATTATGTGAAAATTATGTATCGGAGGTTCGATATTGCGATATTTCATATTATGTGTATGGAGAGTATCCAATTTCATCGGACGATTTTCTTACAACATCAAACGTCGATTACAGGAAAACCAGACGTTGTTTTGACTCAATTTAAACGGATTTTTATTCAGAATTAAATAACCTATCATAATTGGTACAATAGTCCAATATTTGGAACAATGATTTTTTTTGTTTCGTATTTTTCGGACGGAAAAACAACGCAGGTCCCGACCTGCAAAATTTGTGAAAATTAATTGAAATTTTTTTCTACCGAAATTAGACGGCATATAGTTGCAAATATTCATAAGGTCAACCTAATAAAGAAATTATGTGAAAATTATGTATCGGAGGTTCGATATTGCGATATTTCATATTATGTGTATGGAGAGTATCCAATTTCATCGGACGATTTTCTTACAACATCAAACGTCGATTACAGTAAAACCAGACGTTGTTTTACTCAATTTAAACGGATTTTTATTCAGAATTAAATAACCTATCATAATTGGTACAATAGTCCAATATTTGGAACAATGATTTTTTTTGTTTCGTATTTTTCGGACGGAAAAACAACGCAGGTCCCGACCTGCAAAATTTGTGAAAATTAATTGAAATTTTTTTCTACCGAAATTAGACGGCATATAGTTGCAAATATTCATAAGGTCAACCTAATAAAGAAATTATGTGAAAATTATGTATCGGAGGTTCGATATTGCGATATTTCATATTATGTGTATGGAGAGTATCCAATTTCATCGGACGATTTTCTTACAACATCAAACGTCGATTACAGGAAAACCAGACGTTGTTTTGACTCAATTTAAACGGATTTTATTCAGAATTAAATAACCTATCATAATTGGTACAATAGTCCAATATTTGGAACAATGATTTTTTTTGTTTCGTATTTTTCGGACGGAAAAACAACGCAGGTCCCGACCTGCAAAATTTGTGAAAATTAATTGAAATTTTTTTCTACCGAAATTAGACGGCATATAGTTGCAAATATTCATAAGGTCAACCTAATAAAGAAATTATGTGAAAATTATGTATCGGAGGTTCGATATTGCGATATTTCATATTATGTGTATGGAGAGTATCCAATTTCATCGGACGATTTTCTTACAACATCAAACGTCGATTACAGGAAAACCAGACGTTGTTTTCACTCAATTTAAACGGATTTTTATTCAGAATTAAATAACCTATCATAATTGGTACAATAGTCCAATATTTGGAACAATGATTTTTTTTGTTTCGTATTTTTCAGACGGAAAAACAACGCAGGTCCCGACCTGCAAAATTTGTGAAAATTAATTGAAATTTTTTTCTACCGAAATTAGACGGCATATAGTTGCAAATATTCATAAGGTCAACCTAATAAAGAAATTATGTGAAAATTATGTATCGGAGGTTCGATATTGCGATATTTCATATTATGTGTATGGAGAGTATCCAATTTCATCGGACGATTTTCTTACAACATCAAACGTCGATTACAGGAAAATCAGACGTTGTTTTGACTCAATTTAAACGGATTTTTATTCAGAATTAAATAACCTATCATAATTGGTACAATAGTCCAATATTTGGAACAATGATTTTTTTTGTTTCGTATTTTTCGGACGGAAAAACAACGCAGGTCCCGACCTGCAAAATTTGTGAAAATTAATTGAAATTTTTTTCTACCGAAATTAGACGGCATATAGTTGCAAATATTCATAAGGTCAACCTAATAAAGAAATTATGTGAAAATTATGTATCGGAGGTTCGATATTGCGATATTTCATATTATGGGTATGGAGAGTATCCAATTTCATCGGATGATTTTCTTACAACTTCAAACGTCGATTACAGGAAAACCAGACGTAGTTTTGACTCAATTTAAACGGATTTTTATTCAGAATTAAATAACCTATCATAATTGGTACAATAGTCCAATATTTGGAACAATGATTTTTTTTGTTTCGTATTTTTCGGACGGAAAAACAACGCAGGTCCCGACCTGCAAAATTTGTGAAAATTAATTGAAATTTTTTTCTATCGAAATTAGACGGCATATAGTTGCAAATATTCATAAGGTCAACCTAATAAAGAAATTATGTGAAAATTATGTATCGGAGGTTCGATATTGCGATATTTCATATTATGTGTATGGAGAGTATCCAATTTCATCGGACGATTTTCTTACAACTTCAAACGTCGATTACAGGAAAACCAGACGTAGTTTTGACTCAATTTAAACGGATTTTTATTCAGAATTAAATAACCTATCATAATTGGTACAATAGTCCAATATTTGGAACAATGATTTTTTTTGTTTCGTATTTTTCGGACGGAAAAACAACGCAGGTCCCGACCTGCAAAATTTGTGAAAATTAATTGAAATTTTTTTCTACCGAAATTAGACGGCATATAGTTGCAAATATTCATAAGGTCAACCTAATAAAGAAATTATGTGAAAATTATGTATCGGAGGTTCGATATTGCGATATTTCATATTATGTGTATGGAGAGTATCCAATTTCATCGGACGATTTTCTTACAACTTCAAACGTCGATTACAGGAAAACCAGACGTTGTTTTGACTCAATTTAAACGGATTTTTATTCAGAATTAAATAACCTATCATAATTGGTACAATAGTCCAATATTTGGAACAATGATTTTTTTTTGTTTCGTATTTTTCGGACGGAAAAACAACGCAGGTCCCGACCTGCAAAATTTGTGAAAATTAATTGAAATTTTTTTCTACCGAAATTAGACGGCATATAGTTGCAAATATTCATAAGGTCAACCTAATAAAGAAATTATGTGAAAATTATGTATCGGAGGTTCGATATTGCGATATTTCATATTATGTGTATGGAGAGTATCCAATTTCATCGGACGATTTTCTTACAACTTCAAACGTCGATTACAGGAAAACCAGACGTTGTTTTGACTCAATTTAAACGGATTTTTATTCAGAATTAAATAACCTATCATAATTGGTACAATAGTCCAATATTTGGAACAATGATTTTTTTGTTTCGTATTTTTCGGACGGAAAAACAACGCAGGTCCCGACCTGCAAAATTTGTGAAAATTAATTGAAATTTTTTTCTACCGAAATTAGACGGCATATAGTTGCAAATATTCATAAGGTCAACCTAATAAAGAAATTATGTGAAAATTATGTATCGGAGGTTCGATATTGCGATATTTCATATTATGTGTATGGAGAGTATCCAATTTCATCGGACGATTTTCTTACAACATCAAACGTCGATTACAGGAAAACCAGACGTAGTTTTGACTCAATTTAAACGGATTTTTATTCAGAATTAAATAACCTATCATAATTGGTACAATAGTCCAATATTTGGAACAATGATTTTTTTTGTTTCGTATTTTTCGGACGGAAAAACAACGCAGGTCCCGACCTGCAAAATTTGTGAAAATTAATTGAAATTTTTTTCTACCGAAATTAGACGGCATATAGTTGCAAATATTCATAAGGTCAACCTAATAAAGAAATTATGTGAAAATTATGTATCGGAGGTTCGATATTGCGATATTTCATATTATGTGTATGGAGAGTATCCAATTTCATCGGACGATTTTCTTACAACATCAAACGTCGATTACAGGAAAACCAGACGTTGTTTTCACTCAATTTAAACGGATTTTTATTCAGAATTAAATAACCTATCATAATTGGTACAATAGTCCAATATTTGGAACAATGATTTTTTTTGTTTCGTATTTTTCGGACGGAAAAACAACGCAGGTCCCGACCTGCAAAATTTGTGAAAATTAATTGAAATTTTTTTCTACCGAAATTAGACGGCATATAGTTGCAAATATTCATAAGGTCAACCTAATAAAGAAATTATGTGAAAATTATGTATCGGAGGTTCGATATTGCGATATTTCATATTATGTGTATGGAGAGTATCCAATTTCATCGGACGATTTTCTTACAACTTCAAACGTCGATTACAGGAAAACCAGACGTAGTTTTGACTCAATTTAAACGGATTTTTATTCAGAATTAAATAACCTATCATAATTGGTACAATAGTCCAATATTTGGAACAATGATTTTTTTTGTTTCGTATTTTTCGGACGGAAAAACAACGCAGGTCCCGACCTGCAAAATTTGTGAAAATTAATTGAAATTTTTTTCTACCGAAATTAGACGGCATATAGTTGCAAATATTCATAAGGTCAACCTAATAAAGAAATTATGTGAAAATTATGTATCGGAGGTTCGATATTGCGATATTTCATATTATGTGTATGGAGAGTATCCAATTTCATCGGACGATTTTCTTACAACATCAAACGTCGATTACAGGAAAACCAGACGTTGTTTTCACTCAATTTAAACGGATTTTTATTCAGAATTAAATAACCTATCATAATTGGTACAATAGTCCAATATTTGGAACAATGATTTTTTTTGTTTCGTATTTTTCGGACGGAAAAACAATGCAGGTCCCGACCTGCAAAATTTGTGAAAATTAATTGAAATTTTTTTCTACCGAAATTAGACGGCATATAGTTGCAAATATTCATAAGGTCAACCTAATAAAGAAATTATGTGAAAATTATGTATCGGAGGTTCGATATTGCGATATTTCATATTATGTGTATGGAGAGCATCCAATTTCATCGGACGATTTTCTTACAACTTCAAACGTCGATTACAGGAAAACCAGACGTTGTTTTGACTCAATTTAAACGGATTTTTATTCAGAATTAAATAACCTATCATAATTGGTACAATAGTCCAATATTTGGAACAATGATTTTTTTTGTTTCGTATTTTTCGGACGGAAAAACAACGCAGGTCCCGACCTGCAAAATTTGTGAAAATTAATTGAAATTTTTTTCTACCGAAATTAGACGGCATATAGTTGCAAATATTCATAAGGTCAACCTAATAAAGAAATTATGTGAAAATTATGTATCGGAGGTTCGATATTGCGATATTTCATATTATGTGTATGGAGAGTATCCAATTTCATCGGACGATTTTCTTACAACATCAAACGTCGATTACAGGAAAACCAGACATTGTTTTCACTCAATTTAAACGGATTTTTATTCAGAATTAAATAACCTATCATAATTGGTACAATAGTCCAATATTTGGAACAATGATTTTTTTTGTTTCGTATTTTTCGGACGGAAAAACAACGCAGGTCCCGACCTGCAAAATTTGTGAAAATTAATTGAAATTTTTTTCTACCGAAATTAGACGGCATATAGTTGCAAATATTCATAAGGTCAACCTAATAAAGAAATTATGTGAAAATTATGTATCGGAGGTTCGATATTGCGATATTTCATATTATGTGTATGGAGAGTATCCAATTTCATCGGACGATTTTCTTACAACTTCAAACGTCGATTACAGGAAAACCAGACGTTGTTTTGACTCAATTTAAACGGATTTTTATTCAGAATTAAATAACCTATCATAATTGGTACAATAGTCCAATATTTGGAACAATGATTTTTTTTGTTTCGTATTTTTCGGACGGAAAAACAACGCAGGTCCCGACCTGCAAAATTTGTGAAAATTAATTGAAATTTTTTTCTACCGAAATTAGACGGCATATAGTTGCAAATATTCATAAGGTCAACCTAATAAAGAAATTATGTGAAAATTATGTATCGGAGGTTCGATATTGCGATATTTCATATTATGTGTATGGAGAGTATCCAATTCATCGGACGATTTTCTTACAACTTCAAACGTCGATTACAGGAAAACCAGACGTTGTTTTGACTCAATTTAAACGGATTTTTATTCAGAATTAAATAACCTATCATAATTGGTACAATAGTCCAATATTTGGAACAATGATTTTTTTTGTTTCGTATTTTTCGGACGGAAAAACAACGCAGGTCCCGACCTGCAAAATTTGTGAAAATTAATTGAAATTTTTTTCTACCGAAATTAGACGGCATATAGTTGCAAATATTCATAAGGTCAACCTAATAAAGAAATTATGTGAAAATTATGTATCGGAGGTTCGATATTGCGATATTTCATATTATGTGTATGGAGAGTATCCAATTTCATCGGACGATTTTATTACAACATCAAACGTCGATTACAGGAAAACCAGACGTTGTTTTGACTCAATTTAAACGGATTTTTATTCAGAATTAAATAACCTATCATAATTGGTACAATAGTCCAATATTTGGAACAATGATTTTTTTTGTTTCGTATTTTTCGGACGGAAAAACAACGCAGGTCCCGACCTGCAAAATTTGTGAAAATTAATTGAAATTTTTTTCTACCGAAATTAGACGGCATATAGTTGCAAATATTCATAAGGTCAACCTAATAAAGAAATTATGTGAAAATTATGTATCGGAGGTTCGATATTGCGATATTTCATATTATGTGTATGGAGAGTATCCAATTTCATCGGACGATTTTCTTACAACATCAAACGTCGATTACAGGAAAACCAGACGTTGTTTTGACTCAATTTAAACGGATTTTTATTCAGAATTAAATAACCTATCATAATTGGTACAATAGTCCAATATTTGGAACAATGATTTTTTTTGTTTCGTATTTTTCGGACGGAAAAACAACGCAGGTCCCGACCTGCAAAATTTGTGAAAATTAATTGAAATTTTTTTCTACCGAAATTAGACGGCATATAGTTGCAAATATTCATAAGGTCAACCTAATAAAGAAATTATGTGAAAATTATGTATCGGAGGTTCGATATTGCGATATTTCATATTATGTGTATGGAGAGTATCCAATTTCATCGGACGATTTTCTTACAACATCAAACGTCGATTACAGGAAAACCAGACGTTGTTTTCACTCAATTTAAACGGATTTTTATTCAGAATTAAATAACCTATCATAATTGGTACAATAGTCCAATATTTGGAACAATGATTTTTTTTGTTTCGTATTTTTCGGACGGAAAAACAACGCAGGTCCCGACCTGCAAAATTTGTGAAAATTAATTGAAATTTTTTTCTACCGAAATTAGACGGCATATAGTTGCAAATATTCATAAGGTCAACCTAATAAAGAAATTATGTGAAAATTATGTATCGGAGGTTCGATATTGCGATATTTCATATTATGGGTATGGAGAGTATCCAATTTCATCGGACGATTTTCTTACAACTTCAAACGTCGATTACAGGAAAACCAGACGTAGTTTTGACTCAATTTAAACGGATTTTTATTCAGAATTAAATAACCTATCATAATTGGTACAATAGTCCAATATTTGGAACAATGATTTTTTTTGTTTCGTATTTTTCGGACGGAAAAACAACGCAGGTCCCGACCTGCAAAATTTGTGAAAATTAATTGAAATTTTTTTCTACCGAAATTAGACGGCATATAGTTGCAAATATTCATAAGGTCAACCTAATAAAGAAATTATGTGAAAATTATGTATCGGAGGTTCGATATTGCGATATTTCATATTATGTGTATGGAGAGTATCCAATTTCATCGGACGATTTTCTTACAACTTCAAACGTCGATTACAGGAAAACCAGACGTAGTTTTGACTCAATTTAAACGGATTTTTATTCAGAATTAAATAACCTATCATAATTGGTACAATAGTCCAATATTTGGAACAATGATTTTTTTTGTTTCGTATTTTTCGGACGGAAAAACAACGCAGGTCCCGACCTGCAAAATTTGTGAAAATTAATTGAAATTTTTTTCTACCGAAATTAGACGGCATATAGTTGCAAATATTCATAAGGTCAACCTAATAAAGAAATTATGTGAAAATTATGTATCGGAGGTTCGATATTGCGATATTTCATATTATGTGTATGGAGAGTATCCAATTTCATCGGACGATTTTCTTACAACATCAAACGTCGATTACAGGAAAACCAGACGTTGTTTTCACTCAATTTAAACGGATTTTTATTCAGAATTAAATAACCTATCATAATTGGTACAATAGTCCAATATTTGGAACAATGATTTTTTTTGTTTCGTATTTTTCGGACGGAAAAACAACGCAGGTCCCGACCTGCAAAATTTGTGAAAATTAATTGAAATTTTTTTCTACCGAAATTAGACGGCATATAGTTGCAAATATTCATAAGGTCAACCTAATAAAGAAATTATGTGAAAATTATGTATCGGAGGTTCGATATTGCGATATTTCATATTATGTGTATGGAGAGTATCCAATTTCATCGGACGATTTTCTTACAACATCAAACGTCGATTACAGGAAAACCAGACGTTGTTTTGACTCAATTTAAACGGATTTTTATTCAGAATTAAATAACCTATCATAATTGGTACAATAGTCCAATATTTGGAACAATGATTTTTTTTTGTTTCGTATTTTTCGGACGGAAAAACAACGCAGGTCCCGACCTGCAAAATTTGTGAAAATTAATTGAAATTTTTTTCTACCGAAATTAGACGGCATATAGTTGCAAATATTCATAAGGTCAACCTATAAAGAAATTATGTGAAAATTATGTATCGGAGGTTCGATATTGCGATATTTCATATTATGTGTATGGAGAGTATCCAATTTCATCGGACGATTTTCTTACAACATCAAACGTCGATTACAGGAAAACCAGACGTTGTTTTCACTCAATTTAAACGGATTTTTATTCAGAATTAAATAACCTATCATAATTGGTACAATAGTCCAATATTTGGAACAATGATTTTTTTTGTTTCGTATTTTTCGGACGGAAAAACAACGCAGGTCCCGACCTGCCAAATTTGTGAAAATTAATTGAAATTTTTTTCTACCGAAATTAGACGGCATATAGTTGCAAATATTCATAAGGTCAACCTAATAAAGAAATTATGTGAAAATTATGTATCGGAGGTTCGATATTGCGATATTTCATATTATGGGTATGGAGAGTATCCAATTTTATCGGACGATTTTCTTACAACTTCAAACGTCGATTACAGGAAAACCAGACGTAGTTTTGACTCAATTTAAACGGATTTTTATTCAGAATTAAATAACCTATCATAATTGGTACAATAGTCCAATATTTGGAACAATGATTTTTTTTGTTTCGTATTTTTCGGACGGAAAAACAACGCAGGTCCCGACCTGCAAAATTTGTGAAAATTAATTGAAATTTTTTTCTACCGAAATTAGACGGCATATAGTTGCAAATATTCATAAGGTCAACCTAATAAAGAAATTATGTGAAAATTATGTATCGGAGGTTCGATATTGCGATATTTCATATTATGTGTATGGAGAGTATCCAATTTCATCGGACGATTTTCTTACAACATCAAACGTCGATTACAGGAAAACCAGACGTTGTTTTCACTCAATTTAAACGGATTTTTATTCAGAATTAAATAACCTATCATAATTGGTACAATAGTCCAATATTTGGAACAATGATTTTTTTTGTTTCGTATTTTTCGGACGGAAAAACAACGCAGGTCCCGACCTGCAAAATTTGTGAAAATTAATTGAAATTTTTTTCTACCGAAATTAGACGGCATATAGTTGCAAATATTCATAAGGTCAACCTAATAAAGAAATTATGTGAAAATTATGTATCGGAGGTTCGATATTGCGATATTTCATATTATGTGTATGGAGAGTATCCAATTTCATCGGACGATTTTCTTACAACTTCAAACGTCGATTACAGGAAAACCAGACGTAGTTTTGACTCAATTTAAACGGATTTTTATTCAGAATTAAATAACCTATCATAATTGGTACAATAGTCCAATATTTGGAACAATGATTTTTTTTGTTTCGTATTTTTCGGACGGAAAAACAACGCAGGTCCCGACCTGCAAAATTTGTGAAAATTAATTGAAATTTTTTTCTACCGAAATTAGACGGCATATAGTTGCAAATATTCATAAGGTCAACCTAATAAAGAAATTATGTGAAAATTATGTATCGGAGGTTCGATATTGCGATATTTCATATTATGTGTATGGAGAGTATCCAATTTCATCGGACGATTTTCTTACAACATCAAACGTCGATTACAGGAAAACCAGACGTTGTTTTCACTCAATTTAAACGGATTTTTATTCAGAATTAAATAACCTATCATAATTGGTACAATAGTCCAATATTTGGAACAATGATTTTTTTTGTTTCGTATTTTTCGGACGGAAAAACAATGCAGGTCCCGACCTGCAAAATTTGTGAAAATTAATTGAAATTTTTTTCTACCGAAATTAGACGGCATATAGTTGCAAATATTCATAAGGTCAACCTAATAAAGAAATTATGTGAAAATTATGTATCGGAGGTTCGATATTGCGATATTTCATATTATGTGTATGGAGAGCATCCAATTTCATCGGACGATTTTCTTACAACTTCAAACGTCGATTACAGGAAAACCAGACGTTGTTTTGACTCAATTTAAACGGATTTTTATTCAGAATTAAATAACCTATCATAATTGGTACAATAGTCCAATATTTGGAACAATGATTTTTTTTGTTTCGTATTTTTCGGACGGAAAAACAACGCAGGTCCCGACCTGCAAAATTTGTGAAAATTAATTGAAATTTTTTTCTACCGAAATTAGACGGCATATAGTTGCAAATATTCATAAGGTCAACCTAATAAAGAAATTATGTGAAAATTATGTATCGGAGGTTCGATATTGCGATATTTCATATTATGTGTATGGAGAGTATCCAATTTCATCGGACGATTTTCTTACAACATCAAACGTCGATTACAGGAAAACCAGACATTGTTTTCACTCAATTTAAACGGATTTTTATTCAGAATTAAATAACCTATCATAATTGGTACAATAGTCCAATATTTGGAACAATGATTTTTTTTGTTTCGTATTTTTCGGACGGAAAAACAACGCAGGTCCCGACCTGCAAAATTTGTGAAAATTAATTGAAATTTTTTTCTACCGAAATTAGACGGCATATAGTTGCAAATATTCATAAGGTCAACCTAATAAAGAAATTATGTGAAAATTATGTATCGGAGGTTCGATATTGCGATATTTCATATTATGTGTATGGAGAGTATCCAATTTCATCGGACGATTTTCTTACAACTTCAAACGTCGATTACAGGAAAACCAGACGTTGTTTTGACTCAATTTAAACGGATTTTTATTCAGAATTAAATAACCTATCATAATTGGTACAATAGTCCAATATTTGGAACAATGATTTTTTTTGTTTCGTATTTTTCGGACGGAAAAACAACGCAGGTCCCGACCTGCAAAATTTGTGAAAATTAATTGAAATTTTTTTCTACCGAAATTAGACGGCATATAGTTGCAAATATTCATAAGGTCAACCTAATAAAGAAATTATGTGAAAATTATGTATCGGAGGTTCGATATTGCGATATTTCATATTATGTGTATGGAGAGTATCCAATTTCATCGGACGATTTTCTTACAACATCAAACGTCGATTACAGGAAAATCAGACGTTGTTTTGACTCAATTTAACGGATTTTTATTCAGAATTAAATAACCTATCATAATTGGTACAATAGTCCAATATTTGGAACAATGATTTTTTTTGTTTCGTATTTTTCGGACGGAAAAACAACGCAGGTCCCGACCTGCAAAATTTGTGAAAATTAATTGAAATTTTTTTCTACCGAAATTAGACGGCATATAGTTGCAAATATTCATAAGGTCAACCTAATAAAGAAATTATGTGAAAATTATGTATCGGAGGTTCGATATTGCGATATTTCATATTATGTGTATGGAGAGTATCCAATTTCATCGGACGATTTTCTTACAACTTCAAACGTCGATTACAGGAAAACCAGACGTAGTTTTGACTCAATTTAAACGGATTTTTATTCAGAATTAAATAACCTATCATAATTGGTACAATAGTCCAATATTTGGAACAATGATTTTTTTGTTTCGTATTTTTCGGACGGAAAAACAACGCAGGTCCCGACCTGCAAAATTTGTGAAAATTAATTGAAATTTTTTTCTACCGAAATTAGACGGCATATAGTTGCAAATATTCATAAGGTCAACCTAATAAAGAAATTATGTGAAAATTATGTATCGGAGGTTCGATATTGCGATATTTCATATTATGTGTATGGAGAGTATCCAATTTCATCGGACGATTTTCTTACAACTTCAAACGTCGATTACAGGAAAACCAGACGTAGTTTTGACTCAATTTAAACGGATTTTTATTCAGAATTAAATAACCTATCATAATTGGTACAATAGTCCAATATTTGGAACAATGATTTTTTTTGTTTCGTATTTTTCGGACGGAAAAACAACGCAGGTCCCGACCTGCAAAATTTGTGAAAATTAATTGAAATTTTTTTCTACCGAAATTAGACGGCATATAGTTGCAAATATTCATAAGGTCAACCTAATAAAGAAATTATGTGAAAATTATGTATCGGAGGTTCGATATTGCGATATTTCATATTATGTGTATGGAGAGTATCCAATTTCATCGGACGATTTTCTTACAACTTCAAACGTCGATTACAGGAAAACCAGACGTAGTTTTGACTCAATTTAAACGGATTTTTATTCAGAATTAAATAACCTATCATAATTGGTACAATAGTCCAATATTTGGAACAATGATTTTTTTTGTTTCGTATTTTTCGGACGGAAAAACAACGCAGGTCCCGACCTGCAAAATTTGTGAAAATTAATTGAAATTTTTTTCTACCGAAATTAGACGGCATATAGTTGCAAATATTCATAAGGTCAACCTAATAAAGAAATTATGTGAAAATTATGTATCGGAGGTTCGATATTGCGATATTTCATATTATGTGTATGGAGAGTATCCAATTTCATCGGACGATTTTCTTACAACTTCAAACGTCGATTACAGGAAAACCAGACGTAGTTTTGACTCAATTTAAACGGATTTTTATTCAGAATTAAATAACCTATCATAATTGGTACAATAGTCCAATATTTGGAACAATGATTTTTTTTGTTTCGTATTTTTCGGACGGAAAAACAACGCAGGTCCCGACCTGCAAAATTTGTGAAAATTAATTGAAATTTTTTTCTACCGAAATTAGACGGCATATAGTTGCAAATATTCATAAGGTCAACCTAATAAAGAAATTATGTGAAAATTATGTATCGGAGGTTCGATATTGCGATATTTCATATTATGTGTATGGAGAGTATCCAATTTCATCGGACGATTTTCTTACAACTTCAAACGTCGATTACAGGAAAACCAGACGTTGTTTTGACTCAATTTAAACGGATTTTTATTCAGAATTAAATAACCTATCATAATTGGTACAATAGTCCAATATTTGGAACAATGATTTTTTTTGTTTCGTATTTTTCGGACGGAAAAACAATGCAGGTCCCGACCTGCAAAATTTGTGAAAATTAATTGAAATTTTTTTCTACCGAAATTAGACGGCATATAGTTGCAAATATTCATAAGGTCAACCTAATAAAGAAATTATGTGAAAATTATGTATCGGAGGTTCGATATTGCGATATTTCATATTATGTGTATGGAGAGTATCCAATTTCATCGGACGATTTTCTTACAACATCAAACGTCGATTACAGGAAAACCAGACGTTGTTTTGACTCAATTTAAACGGATTTTTATTCAGAATTAAATAACCTATCATAATTGGTACAATAGTCCAATATTTGGAACAATGATTTTTTTTGTTTCGTATTTTTCGGACGGAAAAACAACGCAGGTCCCGACCTGCAAAATTTGTGAAAATTAATTGAAATTTTTTTCTACCGAAATTAGACGGCATATAGTTGCAAATATTCATAAGGTCAACCTAATAAAGAAATTATGTGAAAATTATGTATCGGAGGTTCGATATTGCGATATTTCATATTATGTGTATGGAGAGTATCCAATTTCATCGGACGATTTTCTTACAACTTCAAACGTCGATTACAGGAAAACCAGACGTTGTTTTGACTCAATTTAAACGGATTTTTATTCAGAATTAAATAACCTATCATAATTGGTACAATAGTCCAATATTTGGAACAATGATTTTTTTTGTTTCGTATTTTTCGGACGGAAAAACAACGCAGGTCCCGACCTGCAAAATTTGTGAAAATTAATTGAAATTTTTTTCTACCGAAATTAGACGGCATATAGTTGCAAATATTCATAAGGTCAACCTAATAAAGAAATTATGTGAAAATTATGTATCGGAGGTTCGATATTGCGATATTTCATATTATGTGTATGGAGAGTATCCAATTTCATCGGACGATTTTCTTACAACATCAAACGTCGATTACAGGAAAACCAGACGTTGTTTTGACTCAATTTAAACGGATTTTTATTCAGAATTAAATAACCTATCATAATTGGTACAATAGTCCAATATTTGGAACAATGATTTTTTTTGTTTCGTATTTTTCGGACGGAAAAACAACGCAGGTCCCGACCTGCAAAATTTGCGAAAATTAATTGAAATTTTTTTCTACCGAAATTAGACGGCATATAGTTGCAAATATTCATAAGGTCAACCTAATAAAGAAATTATGTGAAAATTATGTATCGGAGGTTCGATATTGCGATATTTCATATTATGTGTATGGAGAGTATCCAATTTCATCGGACGATTTTCTTACAACTTCAAACGTCGATTACAGGAAAACCAGACGTTGTTTTGACTCAATTTAAACGGATTTTTATTCAGAATTAAATAACCTATCATAATTGGTACAATAGTCCAATATTTGGAACAATGATTTTTTTTGTTTCGTATTTTTCGGACGGAAAAACAACGCAGGTCCCGACCTGCAAAATTTGTGAAAATTAATTGAAATTTTTTTCTACCGAAATTAGACGGCATATAGTTGCAAATATTCATAAGGTCAACCTAATAAAGAAATTATGTGAAAATTATGTATCGGAGGTTCGATATTGCGATATTTCATATTATGTGTATGGAGAGTATCCAATTTCATCGGACGATTTTCTTACAACTTCAAACGTCGATTACAGGAAAACCAGACGTAGTTTTGACTCAATTTAAACGGATTTTTATTCAGAATTAAATAACCTATCATAATTGGTACAATAGTCCAATATTTGGAACAATGATTTTTTTTGTTTCGTATTTTTCGGACGGAAAAACAACGCAGGTCCCGACCTGCAAAATTTGTGAAAATTAATTGAAATTTTTTTCTACCGAAATTAGACGGCATATAGTTGCAAATATTCATAAGGTCAACCTAATAAAGAAATTATGTGAAAATTATGTATCGGAGGTTCGATATTGCGATATTTCATATTATGTGTATGGAGAGTATCCAATTTCATCGGACGATTTTCTTACAACTTCAAACGTCGATTACAGGAAAACCAGACGTAGTTTTGACTCAATTTAAACGGATTTTTATTCAGAATTAAATAACCTATCATAATTGGTACAATAGTCCAATATTTGGAACAATGATTTTTTTTGTTTCGTATTTTTCGGACGGAAAAACAACGCAGGTCCCGACCTGCAAAATTTGTGAAAATTAATTGAAATTTTTTTCTACCGAAATTAGACGGCATATAGTTGCAAATATTCATAAGGTCAACCTAATAAAGAAATTATGTGAAAATTATGTATCGGAGGTTCGATATTGCGATATTTCATATTATGTGTATGGAGAGTATCCAATTTCATCGGACGATTTTCTTACAACTTCAAACGTCGATTACAGGAAAACCAGACGTTGTTTTGACTCAATTTAAACGGATTTTTATTCAGAATTAAATAACCTATCATAATTGGTACAATAGTCCAATATTTGGAACAATGATTTTTTTTGTTTCGTATTTTTCGGACGGAAAAACAACGCAGGTCCCGACCTGCAAAATTTGTGAAAATTAATTGAAATTTTTTTCTACCGAAATTAGACGGCATATAGTTGCAAATATTCATAAGGTCAACCTAATAAAGAAATTATGTGAAAATTATGTATCGGAGGTTCGATATTGCGATATTTCATATTATGTGTATGGAGAGTATCCAATTTCATCGGACGATTTTCTTACAACATCAAACGTCGATTACAGGAAAACCAGACGTTGTTTTGACTCAATTTAAACGGATTTTTATTCAGAATTAAATAACCTATCATAATTGGTACAATAGTCCAATATTTGGAACAATGATTTTTTTTGTTTCGTATTTTTCGGACGGAAAAACAACGCAGGTCCCGACCTGCAAAATTTGTGAAAATTAATTGAAATTTTTTTCTACCGAAATTAGACGGCATATAGTTGCAAATATTCATAAGGTCAACCTAATAAAGAAATTATGTGAAAATTATGTATCGGAGGTTCGATATTGCGATATTTCATATTATGTGTATGGAGAGTATCCAATTTCATCGGACGATTTTCTTACAACATCAAACGTCGATTACAGGAAAACCAGACGTTGTTTTCACTCAATTTAAACGGATTTTTATTCAGAATTAAATAACCTATCATAATTGGTACAATAGTCCAATATTTGGAACAATGATTTTTTTTGTTTCGTATTTTTCGGACGGAAAAACAACGCAGGTCCCGACCTGCAAAATTTGTGAAAATTAATTGAAATTTTTTTCTACCGAAATTAGACGGCATATAGTTGCAAATATTCATAAGGTCAACCTAATAAAGAAATTATGTGAAAATTATGTATCGGAGGTTCGATATTGCGATATTTCATATTATGTGTATGGAGAGTATCCAATTTCATCGGACGATTTTCTTACAACATCAAACGTCGATTACAGGAAAACCAGACGTTGTTTTGACTCAATTTAAACGGATTTTTATTCAGAATTAAATAACCTATCATAATTGGTACAATAGTCCAATATTTGGAACAATGATTTTTTTTGTTTCGTATTTTTCGGACGGAAAAACAACGCAGGTCCCGACCTGCAAAATTTGTGAAAATTAATTGAAATTTTTTTCTACCGAAATTAGACGGCATATAGTTGCAAATATTCATAAGGTCAACCTAATAAAGAAATTATGTGAAAATTATGTATCGGAGGTTCGATATTGCGATATTTCATATTATGTGTATGGAGAGTATCCAATTTCATCGGACGATTTTCTTACAACATCAAACGTCGATTACAGGAAAACCAGACGTTGTTTTCACTCAATTTAAACGGATTTTTATTCAGAATTAAATAACCTATCATAATTGGTACAATAGTCCAATATTTGGAACAATGATTTTTTTTGTTTCGTATTTTTCAGACGGAAAAACAACGCAGGTCCCGACCTGCAAAATTTGTGAAAATTAATTGAAATTTTTTTCTACCGAAATTAGACGGCATATAGTTGCAAATATTCATAAGGTCAACCTAATAAAGAAATTATGTGAAAATTATGTATCGGAGGTTCGATATTGCGATATTTCATATTATGTGTATGGAGAGTATCCAATTTCATCGGACGATTTTCTTACAACATCAAACGTCGATTACAGGAAAATCAGACGTTGTTTTGACTCAATTTAAACGGATTTTTATTCAGAATTAAATAACCTATCATAATTGGTACAATAGTCCAATATTTGGAACAATGATTTTTTTTGTTTCGTATTTTTCGGACGGAAAAACAACGCAGGTCCCGACCTGCAAAATTTGTGAAAATTAATTGAAATTTTTTTCTACCGAAATTAGACGGCATATAGTTGCAAATATTCATAAGGTCAACCTAATAAAGAAATTATGTGAAAATTATGTATCGGAGGTTCGATATTGCGATATTTCATATTATGGGTATGGAGAGTATCCAATTTCATCGGACGATTTTCTTACAACTTCAAACGTCGATTACAGGAAAACCAGACGTAGTTTTGACTCAATTTAAACGGATTTTTATTCAGAATTAAATAACCTATCATAATTGGTACAATAGTCCAATATTTGGAACAATGATTTTTTTTTGTTTCGTATTTTTCGGACGGAAAAACAACGCAGGTCCCGACCTGCAAAATTTGTGAAAATTAATTGAAATTTTTTTCTATCGAAATTAGACGGCATATAGTTGCAAATATTCATAAGGTCAACCTAATAAAGAAATTATGTGAAAATTATGTATCGGAGGTTCGATATTGCGATATTTCATATTATGTGTATGGAGAGTATCCAATTTCATCGGACGATTTTCTTACAACTTCAAACGTCGATTACAGGAAAACCAGACGTAGTTTTGACTCAATTTAAACGGATTTTTATTCAGAATTAAATAACCTATCATAATTGGTACAATAGTCCAATATTTGGAACAATGATTTTTTTTGTTTCGTATTTTTCGGACGGAAAAACAACGCAGGTCCCGACCTGCAAAATTTGTGAAAATTAATTGAAATTTTTTTCTACCGAAATTAGACGGCATATAGTTGCAAATATTCATAAGGTCAACCTAATAAAGAAATTATGTGAAAATTATGTATCGGAGGTTCGATATTGCGATATTTCATATTATGTGTATGGAGAGTATCCAATTTCATCGGACGATTTTCTTACAACATCAAACGTCGATTACAGGAAAACCAGACGTTGTTTTCACTCAATTTAAACGGATTTTTATTCAGAATTAAATAACCTATCATAATTGGTACAATAGTCCAATATTTGGAACAATGATTTTTTTTGTTTCGTATTTTTCGGACGGAAAAACAACGCAGGTCCCGACCTGCAAAATTTGTGAAAATTAATTGAAATTTTTTTCTACCGAAATTAGACGGCATATAGTTGCAAATATTCATAAGGTCAACCTAATAAAGAAATTATGTGAAAATTATGTATCGGAGGTTCGATATTGCGATATTTCATATTATGTGTATGGAGAGTATCCAATTTCATCGGACGATTTTCTTACAACATCAAACGTCGATTACAGGAAAACCAGACGTTGTTTTGACTCAATTTAAACGGATTTTTATTCAGAATTAAATAACCTATCATAATTGGTACAATAGTCCAATATTTGGAACAATGATTTTTTTTGTTTCGGATTTTTCGGACGGAAAAACAATGCAGGTCCCGACCTGCAAAATTTGTGAAAATTAATTGAAATTTTTTTCTACCGAAATTAGACGGCATATAGTTGCAAATATTCATAAGGTCAACCTAATAAAGAAATTATGTGAAAATTATGTATCGGAGGTTCGATATTGCGATATTTCATATTATGTGTATGGAGAGCATCCAATTTCATCGGACGATTTTCTTACAACTTCAAACGTCGATTACAGGAAAACCAGACGTTGTTTTGACTCAATTTAAACGGATTTTTATTCAGAATTAAATAACCTATCATAATTGGTACAATAGTCCAATATTTGGAACAATGATTTTTTTTGTTTCGTATTTTTCGGACGGAAAAACAACGCAGGTCCCGACCTGCAAAATTTGTGAAAATTAATTGAAATTTTTTTCTACCGAAATTAGACGGCATATAGTTGCAAATATTCATAAGGTCAACCTAATAAAGAAATTATGTGAAAATTATGTATCGGAGGTTCGATATTGCGATATTTCATATTATGTGTATGGAGAGTATCCAATTTCATCGGACGATTTTCTTACAACATCAAACGTCGATTACAGGAAAACCAGACATTGTTTTCACTCAATTTAAACGGATTTTTATTCAGAATTAAATAACCTATCATAATTGGTACAATAGTCCAATATTTGGAACAATGATTTTTTTTGTTTCGTATTTTTCGGACGGAAAAACAACGCAGGTCCCGACCTGCAAAATTTGTGAAAATTAATTGAAATTTTTTTCTACCGAAATTAGACGGCATATAGTTGCAAATATTCATAAGGTCAACCTAATAAAGAAATTATGTGAAAATTATGTATCGGAGGTTCGATATTGCGATATTTCATATTATGTGTATGGAGAGTATCCAATTTCATCGGACGATTTTCTTACAACTTCAAACGTCGATTACAGGAAAACCAGACGTTGTTTTGACTCAATTTAAACGGATTTTTATTCAGAATTAAATAACCTATCATAATTGGTACAATAATTGGAACAATGATTTTTTTTGTTTCGTATTTTTCGGACGGAAAAACAACGCAGGTCCCGACCTGCAAAATTTGTGAAAATTAATTGAAATTTTTTTCTACCGAAATTAGACGGCATATAGTTGCAAATATTCATAAGGTCAACCTAATAAAGAAATTATGTGAAAATTATGTATCGGAGGTTCGATATTGCGATATTTCATATTATGTGTATGGAGAGTATCCAATTTCATCGGACGATTTTCTTACAACATCAAACGTCGATTACAGGAAAATCAGACGTTGTTTTGACTCAATTTAAACGGATTTTTATTCAGAATTAAATAACCTATCATAATTGGTACAATAGTCCAATATTTGGAACAATGATTTTTTTTGTTTCGTATTTTTCGGACGGAAAAACAACGCAGGTCCCGACCTGCAAAATTTGTGAAAATTAATTGAAATTTTTTTCTACCGAAATTAGACGGCATATAGTTGCAAATATTCATAAGGTAAACCTAATAAAGAAATTATGTGAAAATTATGTATCGGAGGTTCGATATTGCGATATTTCATATTATGTGTATGGAGAGTATCCAATTTCATCGGACGATTTTCTTACAACTTCAAACGTCGATTACAGGAAAACCAGACGTAGTTTTGACTCAATTTAAACGGATTTTTATTCAGAATTAAATAACCTATCATAATTGGTACAATAGTCCAATATTTGGAACAATGATTTTTTTTGTTTCGTATTTTTCGGACGGAAAAACAATGCAGGTCCCGACCTGCAAAATTTGTGAAAATTAATTGAAATTTTTTTCTACCGAAATTAGACGGCATATAGTTGCAAATATTCATAAGGTCAACCTAATAAAGAAATTATGTGAAAATTATGTATCGGAGGTTCGATATTGCGATATTTCATATTATGTGTATGGAGAGTATCCAATTTCATCGGACGATTTTCTTACAACTTCAAACGTCGATTACAGGAAAACCAGACGTAGTTTTGACTCAATTTAAACGGATTTTTATTCAGAATTAAATAACCTATCATAATTGGTACAATAGTCCAATATTTGGAACAATGATTTTTTTTGTTTCGTATTTTTCGGACGGAAAAACAACGCAGGTCCCGACCTGCAAAATTTGTGAAAATTAATTGAAATTTTTTTCTACCGAAATTAGACGGCATATAGTTGCAAATATTCATAAGGTCAACCTAATAAAGAAATTATGTGAAAATTATGTATCGGAGGTTCGATATTGCGATATTTCATATTATGTGTATGGAGAGTATCCAATTTCATCGGACGATTTTCTTACAACTTCAAACGTCGATTACAGGAAAACCAGACGTTGTTTTGACTCAATTTAAACGGATTTTTATTCAGAATTAAATAACCTATCATAATTGGTACAATAGTCCAATATTTGGAACAATGATTTTTTTTGTTTCGTATTTTTCGGACGGAAAAACAACGCAGGTCCCGACCTGCAAAATTTGTGAAAATTAATTGAAATTTTTTTCTACCGAAATTAGACGGCATATAGTTGCAAATATTCATAAGGTCAACCTAATAAAGAAATTATGTGAAAATTATGTATCGGAGGTTCGATATTGCGATATTTCATATTATGTGTATGGAGAGTATCCAATTTCATCGGACGATTTTCTTACAACTTCAAACGTCGATTACAGGAAAACCAGACGTTGTTTTGACTCAATTTAAACGGATTTTTATTCAGAATTAAATAACCTATCATAATTGGTACAATAGTCCAATATTTGGAACAATGATTTTTTTTGTTTCGTATTTTTCGGACGGAAAAACAACGCAGGTCCCGACCTGCAAAATTTGTGAAAATTAATTGAAATTTTTTTCTACGACGATTTTCTTACAACTTCAAACGTCGATTACAGGAAAACCAGACGTAGTTTTGACTCAATTTAAACGGATTTTTATTCAGAATTAAATAACCTATCATAATTGGTACAATAGTCCAATATTTGGAACAATGATTTTTTTTGTTTCGTATTTTTCGGACGGAAAAACAACGCAGGTCCCGACCTGCAAAATTTGTGAAAATTAATTGAAATTTTTTTCTACCGAAATTAGACGGCATATAGTTGCAAATATTCATAAGGTCAACCTAATAAAGAAATTATGTGAAAATTATGTATCGGAGGTTCGATATTGCGATATTTCATATTATGTGTATGGAGAGTATCCAATTTCATCGGACGATTTTCTTACAACATCAAACGTCGATTACAGGAAAACCAGACGTTGTTTTCACTCAATTTAAACGGATTTTTATTCAGAATTAAATAACCTATCATAATTGGTACAATAGTCCAATATTTGGAACAATGATTTTTTTTGTTTCGTATTTTTCGGACGGAAAAACAACGCAGGTCCCGACCTGCAAAATTTGTGAAAATTAATTGAAATTTTTTTCTACCGAAATTAGACGGCATATAGTTGCAAATATTCATAAGGTCAACCTAATAAAGAAATTATGTGAAAATTATGTATCGGAGGTTCGATATTGCGATATTTCATATTATGTGTATGGAGAGTATCCAATTTCATCGGACGATTTTCTTACAACATCAAACGTCGATTACAGGAAAACCAGACGTTGTTTTGACTCAATTTAAACGGATTTTTATTCAGAATTAAATAACCTATCATAATTGGTACAATAGTCCAATATTTGGAACAATGATTTTTTTTGTTTCGGATTTTTCGGACGGAAAAACAATGCAGGTCCCGACCTGCAAAATTTGTGAAAATTAATTGAAATTTTTTTCTACCGAAATTAGACGGCATATAGTTGCAAATATTCATAAGGTCAACCTAATAAAGAAATTATGTGAAAATTATGTATCGGAGGTTCGATATTGCGATATTTCATATTATGTGTATGGAGAGCATCCAATTTCATCGGACGATTTTCTTACAACTTCAAACGTCGATTACAGGAAAACCAGACGTTGTTTTGACTCAATTTAAACGGATTTTTATTCAGAATTAAATAACCTATCATAATTGGTACAATAGTCCAATATTTGGAACAATGATTTTTTTTGTTTCGTATTTTTCGGACGGAAAAACAACGCAGGTCCCGACCTGCAAAATTTGTGAAAATTAATTGAAATTTTTTTCTACCGAAATTAGACGGCATATAGTTGCAAATATTCATAAGGTCAACCTAATAAAGAAATTATGTGAAAATTATGTATCGGAGGTTCGATATTGCGATATTTCATATTATGTGTATGGAGAGTATCCAATTTCATCGGACGATTTTCTTACAACATCAAACGTCGATTACAGGAAAACCAGACATTGTTTTCACTCAATTTAAACGGATTTTTATTCAGAATTAAATAACCTATCATAATTGGTACAATAGTCCAATATTTGGAACAATGATTTTTTTTGTTTCGTATTTTTCGGACGGAAAAAACAACGCAGGTCCCGACCTGCAAAATTTGTGAAAATTAATTGAAATTTTTTTCTACCGAAATTAGACGGCATATAGTTGCAAATATTCATAAGGTCAACCTAATAAAGAAATTATGTGAAAATTATGTATCGGAGGTTCGATATTGCGATATTTCATATTATGTGTATGGAGAGTATCCAATTTCATCGGACGATTTTCTTACAACTTCAAACGTCGATTACAGGAAAACCAGACGTTGTTTTGACTCAATTTAAACGGATTTTTATTCAGAATTAAATAACCTATCATAATTGGTACAATAATTGGAACAATGATTTTTTTTGTTTCGTATTTTTCGGACGGAAAAACAACGCAGGTCCCGACCTGCAAAATTTGTGAAAATTAATTGAAATTTTTTTCTACCGAAATTAGACGGCATATAGTTGCAAATATTCATAAGGTCAACCTAATAAAGAAATTATGTGAAAATTATGTATCGGAGGTTCGATATTGCGATATTTCATATTATGTGTATGGAGAGTATCCAATTTCATCGGACGATTTTCTTACAACATCAAACGTCGATTACAGGAAAATCAGACGTTGTTTTGACTCAATTTAAACGGATTTTTATTCAGAATTAAATAACCTATCATAATTGGTACAATAGTCCAATATTTGGAACAATGATTTTTTTTGTTTCGTATTTTTCGGACGGAAAAACAACGCAGGTCCCGACCTGCAAAATTTGTGAAAATTAATTGAAATTTTTTTCTACCGAAATTAGACGGCATATAGTTGCAAATATTCATAAGGTAAACCTAATAAAGAAATTATGTGAAAATTATGTATCGGAGGTTCGATATTGCGATATTTCATATTATGTGTATGGAGAGTATCCAATTTCATCGGACGATTTTCTTACAACTTCAAACGTCGATTACAGGAAAACCAGACGTAGTTTTGACTCAATTTAAACGGATTTTTATTCAGAATTAAATAACCTATCATAATTGGTACAATAGTCCAATATTTGGAACAATGATTTTTTTTGTTTCGTATTTTTCGGACGGAAAAACAATGCAGGTCCCGACCTGCAAAATTTGTGAAAATTAATTGAAATTTTTTTCTACCGAAATTAGACGGCATATAGTTGCAAATATTCATAAGGTCAACCTAATAAAGAAATTATGTGAAAATTATGTATCGGAGGTTCGATATTGCGATATTTCATATTATGTGTATGGAGAGTATCCAATTTCATCGGACGATTTTCTTACAACTTCAAACGTCGATTACAGGAAAACCAGACGTAGTTTTGACTCAATTTAAACGGATTTTTATTCAGAATTAAATAACCTATCATAATTGGTACAATAGTCCAATATTTGGAACAATGATTTTTTTTGTTTCGTATTTTTCGGACGGAAAAACAACGCAGGTCCCGACCTGCAAAATTTGTGAAAATTAATTGAAATTTTTTTCTACCGAAATTAGACGGCATATAGTTGCAAATATTCATAAGGTCAACCTAATAAAGAAATTATGTGAAAATTATGTATCGGAGGTTCGATATTGCGATATTTCATATTATGTGTATGGAGAGTATCCAATTTCATCGGACGATTTTCTTACAACTTCAAACGTCGATTACAGGAAAACCAGACGTTGTTTTGACTCAATTTAAACGGATTTTTATTCAGAATTAAATAACCTATCATAATTGGTACAATAGTCCAATATTTGGAACAATGATTTTTTTTGTTTCGTATTTTTCGGACGGAAAAACAACGCAGGTCCCGACCTGCAAAATTTGTGAAAATTAATTGAAATTTTTTTCTACCGAAATTAGACGGCATATAGTTGCAAATATTCATAAGGTCAACCTAATAAAGAAATTATGTGAAAATTATGTATCGGAGGTTCGATATTGCGATATTTCATATTATGTGTATGGAGAGTATCCAATTTCATCGGACGATTTTCTTACAACTTCAAACGTCGATTACAGGAAAACCAGACGTTGTTTTGACTCAATTTAAACGGATTTTTATTCAGAATTAAATAACCTATCATAATTGGTACAATAGTCCAATATTTGGAACAATGATTTTTTTTGTTTCGTATTTTTCGGACGGAAAAACAACGCAGGTCCCGACCTGCAAAATTTGTGAAAATTAATTGAAATTTTTTTCTACCGAAATTAGACGGCATATAGTTGCAAATATTCATAAGGTCAACCTAATAAAGAAATTATGTGAAAATTATGTATCGGAGGTTCGATATTGCGATATTTCATATTATGTGTATGGAGAGTATCCAATTTCATCGGACGATTTTCTTACAACATCAAACGTCGATTACAGGAAAATCAGACGTTGTTTTGACTCAATTTAAACGGATTTTTATTCAGAATTAAATAACCTATCATAATTGGTACAATAGTCCAATATTTGGAACAATGATTTTTTTTGTTTCGTATTTTTCGGACGGAAAAACAATGCAGGTCCCGACCTGCAAAATTTGTGAAAATTAATTGAAATTTTTTTCTACCGAAATTAGACGGCATATAGTTGCAAATATTCATAAGGTCAACCTAATAAAGAAATTATGTGAAAATTATGTATCGGAGGTTCGATATTGCGATATTTCATATTATGTGTATGGAGAGTATCCAATTTCATCGGACGATTTTCTTACAACTTCAAACGTCGATTACAGGAAAACCAGACGTAGTTTTGACTCAATTTAAACGGATTTTTATTCAGAATTAAATAACCTATCATAATTGGTACAATAGTCCAATATTTGGAACAATGATTTTTTTTGTTTCGTATTTTTCGGACGGAAAAACAACGCAGGTCCCGACCTGCAAAATTTGTGAAAATTAATTGAAATTTTTTTCTACCGAAATTAGACGGCATATAGTTGCAAATATTCATAAGGTCAACCTAATAAAGAAATTATGTGAAAATTATGTATCGGAGGTTCGATATTGCGATATTTCATATTATGTGTATGGAGAGTATCCAATTTCATCGGACGATTTTCTTACAACATCAAACGTCGATTACAGGAAAACCAGACGTTGTTTTCACTCAATTTAAACGGATTTTTATTCAGAATTAAATAACCTATCATAATTGGTACAATAGTCCAATATTTGGAACAATGATTTTTTTTGTTTCGTATTTTTCGGACGGAAAAACAACGCAGGTCCCGACCTGCAAAATTTGTGAAAATTAATTGAAATTTTTTTCTACCGAAATTAGACGGCATATAGTTGCAAATATTCATAAGGTCAACCTAATAAAGAAATTATGTGAAAATTATGTATCGGAGGTTCGATATTGCGATATTTCATATTATGTGTATGGAGAGTATCCAATTTCATCGGACGATTTTCTTACAACATCAAACGTCGATTACAGGAAAACCAGACGTTGTTTTGACTCAATTTAAACGGATTTTTATTCAGAATTAAATAACCTATCATAATTGGTACAATAGTCCAATATTTGGAACAATGATTTTTTTTGTTTCGTATTTTTCGGACGGAAAAACAACGCAGGTCCCGACCTGCAAAATTTGTGAAAATTAATTGAAATTTTTTTCTACCGAAATTAGACGGCATATAGTTGCAAATATTCATAAGGTCAACCTAATAAAGAAATTATGTGAAAATTATGTATCGGAGGTTCGATATTGCGATATTTCATATTATGTGTATGGAGAGTATCCAATTTCATCGGACGATTTTCTTACAACATCAAACGTCGATTACAGGAAAACCAGACGTTGTTTTCACTCAATTTAAACGGATTTTTATTCAGAATTAAATAACCTATCATAATTGGTACAATAGTCCAATATTTGGAACAATGATTTTTTTTGTTTCGTATTTTTCAGACGGAAAAACAACGCAGGTCCCGACCTGCAAAATTTGTGAAAATTAATTGAAATTTTTTTCTACCGAAATTAGACGGCATATAGTTGCAAATATTCATAAGGTCAACCTAATAAAGAAATTATGTGAAAATTATGTATCGGAGGTTCGATATTGCGATATTTCATATTATGTGTATGGAGAGTATCCAATTTCATCGGACGATTTTCTTACAACATCAAACGTCGATTACAGGAAAATCAGACGTTGTTTTGACTCAATTTAAACGGATTTTTATTCAGAATTAAATAACCTATCATAATTGGTACAATAGTCCAATATTTGGAACAATGATTTTTTTTGTTTCGTATTTTTCGGACGGAAAAACAACGCAGGTCCCGACCTGCAAAATTTGTGAAAATTAATTGAAATTTTTTTCTACCGAAATTAGACGGCATATAGTTGCAAATATTCATAAGGTCAACCTAATAAAGAAATTATGTGAAAATTATGTATCGGAGGTTCGATATTGCGATATTTCATATTATGGGTATGGAGAGTATCCAATTTCATCGGACGATTTTCTTACAACTTCAAACGTCGATTACAGGAAAACCAGACGTAGTTTTGACTCAATTTAAACGGATTTTTATTCAGAATTAAATAACCTATCATAATTGGTACAATAGTCCAATATTTGGAACAATGATTTTTTTTGTTTCGTATTTTTCGGACGGAAAAACAACGCAGGTCCCGACCTGCAAAATTTGTGAAAATTAATTGAAATTTTTTTCTACCGAAATTAGACGGCATATAGTTGCAAATATTCATAAGGTCAACCTAATAAAGAAATTATGTGAAAATTATGTATCGGAGGTTCGATATTGCGATATTTCATATTATGTGTATGGAGAGTATCCAATTTCATCGGACGATTTTCTTACAACATCAAACGTCGATTACAGGAAAACCAGACGTTGTTTTCACTCAATTTAAACGGATTTTTATTCAGAATTAAATAACCTATCATAATTGGTACAATAGTCCAATATTTGGAACAATGATTTTTTTTGTTTCGTATTTTTCGGACGGAAAAACAACGCAGGTCCCGACCTGCAAAATTTGTGAAAATTAATTGAAATTTTTTTCTACCGAAATTAGACGGCATATAGTTGCAAATATTCATAAGGTCAACCTAATAAAGAAATTATGTGAAAATTATGTATCGGAGGTTCGATATTGCGATATTTCATATTATGTGTATGGAGAGTATCCAATTTCATCGGACGATTTTCTTACAACTTCAAACGTCGATTACAGGAAAACCAGACGTTGTTTTGACTCAATTTAAACGGATTTTTATTCAGAATTAAATAACCTATCATAATTGGTACAATAGTCCAATATTTGGAACAATGATTTTTTTTGTTTCGTATTTTTCGGACGGAAAAACAACGCAGGTCCCGACCTGCAAAATTTGTGAAAATTAATTGAAATTTTTTTCTACCGAAATTAGACGGCATATAGTTGCAATTATTCATAAGGTCAACCTAATAAAGAAATTATGTGAAAATTATGTATCGGAGGTTCGATATTGCGATATTTCATATTATGTGTATGGAGAGTATCCAATTTCATCGGACGATTTTCTTACAACATCAAACGTCGATTACAGGAAAACCAGACGTTGTTTTCACTCAATTTAAACGGATTTTTATTCAGAATTAAATAACCTATCATAATTGGTACAATAGTCCAATATTTGGAACAATGATTTTTTTTGTTTCGTATTTTTCGGACGGAAAAACAATGCAGGTCCCGACCTGCAAAATTTGTGAAAATTAATTGAAATTTTTTTCTACCGAAATTAGACGGCATATAGTTGCAAATATTCATAAGGTCAACCTAATAAAGAAATTATGTGAAAATTATGTATCGGAGGTTCGATATTGCGATATTTCATATTATGTGTATGGAGAGCATCCAATTTCATCGGACGATTTTCTTACAACTTCAAACGTCGATTACAGGAAAACCAGACGTTGTTTTGACTCAATTTAAACGGATTTTTATTCAGAATTAAATAACCTATCATAATTGGTACAATAGTCCAATATTTGGAACAATGATTTTTTTTGTTTCGTATTTTTCGGACGGAAAAACAACGCAGGTCCCGACCTGCAAAATTTGTGAAAATTAATTGAAATTTTTTTCTACCGAAATTAGACGGCATATAGTTGCAAATATTCATAAGGTCAACCTAATAAAGAAATTATGTGAAAATTATGTATCGGAGGTTCGATATTGCGATATTTCATATTATGTGTATGGAGAGTATCCAATTTCATCGGACGATTTTCTTACAACATCAAACGTCGATTACAGGAAAACCAGACATTGTTTTCACTCAATTTAAACGGATTTTTATTCAGAATTAAATAACCTATCATAATTGGTACAATAGTCCAATATTTGGAACAATGATTTTTTTTGTTTCGTATTTTTCGGACGGAAAAACAACGCAGGTCCCGACCTGCAAAATTTGTGAAAATTAATTGAAATTTTTTTCTACCGAAATTAGACGGCATATAGTTGCAAATATTCATAAGGTCAACCTAATAAAGAAATTATGTGAAAATTATGTATCGGAGGTTCGATATTGCGATATTTCATATTATGTGTATGGAGAGTATCCAATTTCATCGGACGATTTTCTTACAACTTCAAACGTCGATTACAGGAAAACCAGACGTTGTTTTGACTCAATTTAAACGGATTTTTATTCAGAATTAAATAACCTATCATAATTGGTACAATAGTCCAATATTTGGAACAATGATTTTTTTTGTTTCGTATTTTTCGGACGGAAAAACAACGCAGGTCCCGACCTGCAAAATTTGTGAAAATTAATTGAAATTTTTTTCTACCGAAATTAGACGGCATATAGTTGCAAATATTCATAAGGTCAACCTAATAAAGAAATTATGTGAAAATTATGTATCGGAGGTTCGATATTGCGATATTTCATATTATGTGTATGGAGAGTATCCAATTTCATCGGACGATTTTCTTACAACATCAAACGTCGATTACAGGAAAATCAGACGTTGTTTTGACTCAATTTAAACGGATTTTTATTCAGAATTAAATAACCTATCATAATTGGTACAATAGTCCAATATTTGGAACAATGATTTTTTTTGTTTCGTATTTTTCGGACGGAAAAACAACGCAGGTCCCGACCTGCAAAATTTGTGAAAATTAATTGAAATTTTTTTCTACCGAAATTAGACGGCATATAGTTGCAAATATTCATAAGGTCAACCTAATAAAGAAATTATGTGAAAATTATGTATCGGAGGTTCGATATTGCGATATTTCATATTATGTGTATGGAGAGTATCCAATTTCATCGGACGATTTTCTTACAACTTCAAACGTCGATTACAGGAAAACCAGACGTAGTTTTGACTCAATTTAAACGGATTTTTATTCAGAATTAAATAACCTATCATAATTGGTACAATAGTCCAATATTTGGAACAATGATTTTTTTTGTTTGGTATTTTTCGGACGGAAAAACAACGCAGGTCCCGACCTGCAAAATTTGTGAAAATTAATTGAAATTTTTTTCTACCGAAATTAGACGGCATATAGTTGCAAATATTCATAAGGTCAACCTAATAAAGAAATTATGTGAAAATTATGTATCGGAGGTTCGATATTGCGATATTTCATATTATGTGTATGGAGAGTATCCAATTTCATCGGACGATTTTCTTACAACTTCAAACGTCGATTACAGGAAAACCAGACGTAGTTTTGACTCAATTTAAACGGATTTTTATTCAGAATTAAATAACCTATCATAATTGGTACAATAGTCCAATATTTGGAACAATGATTTTTTTTGTTTCGTATTTTTCGGACGGAAAAACAACGCAGGTCCCGACCTGCAAAATTTGTGAAAATTAATTGAAATTTTTTTCTACCGAAATTAGACGGCATATAGTTGCAAATATTCATAAGGTCAACCTAATAAAGAAATTATGTGAAAATTATGTATCGGAGGTTCGATATTGCGATATTTCATATTATGTGTATGGAGAGTATCCAATTTCATCGGACGATTTTCTTACAACATCAAACGTCGATTACAGGAAAACCAGACGTTGTTTTCACTCAATTTAAACGGATTTTTATTCAGAATTAAATAACCTATCATAATTGGTACAATAGTCCAATATTTGGAACAATGATTTTTTTTGTTTCGTATTTTTCGGACGGAAAAACAACGCAGGTCCCGACCTGCAAAATTTGTGAAAATTAATTGAAATTTTTTTCTACCGAAATTAGACGGCATATAGTTGCAAATATTCATAAGGTCAACCTAATAAAGAAATTATGTGAAAATTATGTATCGGAGGTTCGATATTGCGATATTTCATATTATGTGTATGGAGAGTATCCAATTTCATCGGACGATTTTCTTACAACATCAAACGTCGATTACAGGAAAACCAGACGTTGTTTTGACTCAATTTAAACGGATTTTTATTCAGAATTAAATAACCTATCATAATTGGTACAATAGTCCAATATTTGGAACAATGATTTTTTTTGTTTCGTATTTTTCGGACGGAAAAACAACGCAGGTCCCGACCTGCAAAATTTGTGAAAATTAATTGAAATTTTTTTCTACCGAAATTAGACGGCATATAGTTGCAAATATTCATAAGGTCAACCTAATAAAGAAATTATGTGAAAATTATGTATCGGAGGTTCGATATTGCGATATTTCATATTATGTGTATGGAGAGTATCCAATTTCATCGGACGATTTTCTTACAACATCAAAACGTCGATTACAGGAAAACCAGACGTTGTTTTCACTCAATTTAAACGGATTTTTATTCAGAATTAAATAACCTATCATAATTGGTACAATAGTCCAATATTTGGAACAATGATTTTTTTTGTTTCGTATTTTTCAGACGGAAAAACAACGCAGGTCCCGACCTGCAAAATTTGTGAAAATTAATTGAAATTTTTTTCTACCGAAATTAGACGGCATATAGTTGCAAATATTCATAAGGTCAACCTAATAAAGAAATTATGTGAAAATTATGTATCGGAGGTTCGATATTGCGATATTTCATATTATGTGTATGGAGAGTATCCAATTTCATCGGACGATTTTCTTACAACATCAAACGTCGATTACAGGAAAATCAGACGTTGTTTTGACTCAATTTAAACGGATTTTTATTCAGAATTAAATAACCTATCATAATTGGTACAATAGTCCAATATTTGGAACAATGATTTTTTTTTGTTTCGTATTTTTCGGACGGAAAAACAACGCAGGTCCCGACCTGCAAAATTTGTGAAAATTAATTGAAATTTTTTTCTACCGAAATTAGACGGCATATAGTTGCAAATATTCATAAGGTCAACCTAATAAAGAAATTATGTGAAAATTATGTATCGGAGGTTCGATATTGCGATATTTCATATTATGGGTATGGAGAGTATCCAATTTCATCGGACGATTTTCTTACAACTTCAAACGTCGATTACAGGAAAACCAGACGTAGTTTTGACTCAATTTAAACGGATTTTTATTCAGAATTAAATAACCTATCATAATTGGTACAATAGTCCAATATTTGGAACAATGATTTTTTTTGTTTCGTATTTTTCGGACGGAAAAACAACGCAGGTCCCGACCTGCAAAATTTGTGAAAATTAATTGAAATTTTTTTCTACCGAAATTAGACGGCATATAGTTGCAAATATTCATAAGGTCAACCTAATAAAGAAATTATGTGAAAATTATGTATCGGAGGTTCGATATTGCGATATTTCATATTATGTGTATGGAGAGTATCCAATTTCATCGGACGATTTTCTTACAACATCAAACGTCGATTACAGGAAAACCAGACGTTGTTTTCACTCAATTTAAACGGATTTTTATTCAGAATTAAATAACCTATCATAATTGGTACAATAGTCCAATATTTGGAACAATGATTTTTTTTGTTTCGTATTTTTCGGACGGAAAAACAACGCAGGTCCCGACCTGCAAAATTTGTGAAAATTAATTGAAATTTTTTTCTACCGAAATTAGACGGCATATA
>CAVNVL010000012.1:0-45626 GCA_963691935.1 Nephrotoma guestfalica | reverse complement strand
TCTATCAAAAGTCTTTGTTATATCAATGAACAAAGCTGAGGCAGTTTGACCATTTTCCATAGGGTCAGTAATTTGATCCAGGAAAGATAAAAGTGCCTTCTCGGTGTTCATGTTTTGTCTGAACCCGTATTGCGATCCGGAAAGTAAGTTATTAGCATTTAAAAAACTTAAAATTTCTTTTTTCAAAACCTTTTCAAATATTTTCGAAACTACAGACTGGAGTGAAATCGGACGATAATGGTTAATACAAGTTTTAAAGACTTTTTTAAAAATTGGGATAACTACAGCTTTTTTCAGATATAACGGTAAGGTTCCTGTTTCCACGCTTAAATTAAAAATGAAGGTTAGGACATCCACTAATGAGATGTTATTTGAACCTACACTCGTAAAAAATACATTAAATTCATTGGCAATTGTAGCTGGATCTGATACATTGCATCCTGACTGAGAATTTATTTCTTTAATATCATTTGACTCTGGATACCCGGTTATAATCTCGTTAACGGTTTTCCAGTTCTTGCGAGCACTTTTACTACTACACTACTTTTACTTACACTTTGTAATATTGTTTTTTGGATAAATCTATATTTTGATGTACTAACTCACACAACTTCAAGCTGTAATTTCAGAATCTAGCCTTAGTAGGATGTTTTTTTACTAATTGACAAAACTCATTTCGTTTGCGTAGGAGATTTAGTAGATAGTTGGACATCCATACATTCAATTTATGTGATTTTGAACTAATTACTTAATTAATGCAGCTGCTAAGATGGTTAGTCAAAATTTGTATGAAATTGTCAAGCGCTACTGATGCATCTTTAAACTAAGAACCGCGCCCCATTCTTCAAATGTAAGTAAATTTGTTAGTTTTCTGTAATCAGTAAGAGAAAGTACAAACTTTTTGTTTTTTTTTTTTTGAGGGGACTAAATGCCAATCTGGCTGATAGTTCAACATTTAGAAGACAGTGGTCTGAAACTCGCAAATCTAATACCGTACATGTAACCTTTTGAAAATGTTCATTCGGCCAGTCTGATTGCCACTTTCCAACCAGATCAGCAATTTTGCAACGAATTTTTGAATTTATAGTTAGAATTTTGACAAAAATGGTAAACGGTCATTAACACGCCTTCCCAGAGATTTGGACTCAGGTTCCGTGAACACTTATAATAGGTTGCTAAATTGCTCAGCTGGTCAGCTTGGGCCAGCAAAGAGAGCTGGCCAGCAAATTTGCAACGATTTTTTGAATTAATATTTAGAGTTCGGAAGAAAATAGTAAACAGCCATTAACTCGCCTTCCCAGAGATTTGGACTCATGTTCCGTGAGCCTTTCTAATAAGCTGTTAAATTGTTCATCCGGCCAATAGCTATTGTAGGGTCGGGGCCTCTCATCAACTCTATCAAAACTGTCTCAGTGCCTGACCAAAAATATTTATATATCAGTCGTATCGATCCATCCGTCTCAATCGATCAGATCGTTAGCTATGTCTGCGATAAACTTCAAAATTGTTCGCCAGGGGACGTAAATTGTAGGTTATTATTACCCAAAGACCGCGTTTTGGACAGCTGACTAATGTTCGTGTAATTTAAAATTGGTTTGAAGGAAACTGATTTTACCCTACTTAACCCTACTTACCCCTTTAACAATTCTGACGTTTGGCCTGCTGGTGCTTTAATCCGCCCATTTACAAATTATCCACGCATATCAAAAAACCGTATCGTGGCCACGTTTCAACAGCCGAAGTAACAATTGCGTTAACCAGTCAGTTTAATTTATCAACGACCGCCGCTTCATCTAATACCACCAACGCCTTCACTTCTACCTAATATCACAATGCCTCCAGTATCCGCGTTAAAACCAGGGATTTCCGCTTAGGCATACTTGACAATAATTTCGATGTAATAATAATCAGCGAGACCTGGCTTACGATCAATATGTTATCCGAAGAGTACTTTCCATCAGACTATGTCGTTCATATTTGTTCAAGGACAAATACGATTGCTTGATGTCATTGCCGTTCGCATCAGACTAGCTTACAATACCTCGATTCTTACCGTCGCGATCCTTTCGTTACACCTTCGGTTCGTCCTTGTGGTCAAATTATCATTGTGGGTGACTTTAACTTACCCGGTATATCTTGGAACGATGTCGACGGTGCGTTATCTTCATCCTCAACCGACGAGAAAGCATCGATTATTTCCCTTCTATATCAACAACGACGCAGCTTAATCGCAACAGTCGAGAGAAATTCCTGGACCTGCTATTTGCCAACGCTGATTTGCATGCCGGTGTTGCTCTGTGCTTGGACTTCATTTGGCGTGAGAGCATATTTTTTATACTAAATGTACAACTAATTATGTTTCTAACAATTTTCACTTTAATTTTAGAATGGCCGACTATGCATCCTTAAATGAATTTCTCAGCACTGCCGATTGGGATTTTTTACAGCGCGATGCGGATTTGAATGACGCGGTGCACAGATTCAACGAGCTTCTCGTAGCGTATAATACAGAGTTGATGCTGCTTGAGACCCGACGCAACAAGTTTCATTCCCTTTACAGGCTTTACGGCGTTGAATACTATCCCGATTTCGTAAACGCCCGGAATGAATTTAAGCTCTTTAATTGGTTCCTTTTCAATAATTACGTAATGCAAATTGAGCAAGTTTTGACATCCAATCCCAAAAAAATTTTGGAACTTCATTAACAGCAAGAAAAGGGAATCTGGTTTTCCGTCGAATATGTCTTACCAGATCTCCACTGCCAGTCAGCCATCCGACATTTGAAATTTGTTTGCCAAATTCTTTGCATCGGTTACAAGCCACTTCGGTCAACAGACACCGGGTCTTCCACTACATCCACCTCCATTGTATTCGATCATTTCAAATTTACCGAGCGGGTTACAATGGTCTTCCACCGTTCCTATTCAAACGTTGTGCTGTAAGTCTGGCCCCTGCAGTTATACCTTTTTCCAGATCCCTGGAAAATATCATGTGCTCATTCAATTCTCAAGGCGGGTAATAGAAGTGAGGTAAGCTTTTTTCGTGGGATCGCTATCCTCTCTGTCTTACCCAAACTGTTTAAGTCAACGGTTCACAGAGTATTGCACTTCCAGTGGTCATTTATTTGACAGTCTAAACTCCAAGCAGCAGCTTGACGTTGTCTACACAAACTTCGCAAAGGCTTTCGATGTGATTGATCACTCCATTGTTGTTAGCAAGTTGGAGAGTCTCGCCTGTGATTTTCTCTCCATTATTTCAGGCACCATTCGGCGTGCCTCAAGGTAGCCATATAGGCCCACTTTTATTTTCAATATTTATTAATGGCGTTGTAAAATGTTTTAGGTTTACCAACTGCCTCCTCTTCGCAGATGACATGAAGATTTTCGCCCGGGTCTCTAGCGTGTTAGACTGTGAAATGTGTAACCTTTTGGTTGGTTACATAGATCTCGAAATATTTTACACTGCGCATCACACCTCATCACTCTACGTATCTAATAATTTCGTTGCGTACTATATAAACGTAGATAATTTGGTTATAAAATAATATGCTAATTATAGTAGAATTATTTTTAGATTGGTAGGAAGAAAACTGGTTTGATTGTGGTTCAAATTGTAAGGGGAAATTGTATGCAGAAAATAAATTTTTTTTGTCAATAATAAGAGTCGATCAGTTCAATTTTGTCACCGCACCAAAAATAACCAGCCGGGTTAAGTGAAAAGTGCATAAGTATATACGTTTGTAATTAAAGTTATAAAGTTTAAGTTTAGAACTAACTAGAATTGTTAGTTAACGTGACAAATCTTATTACTCCTGTGGAATTACCGTTGGTTGACTGAAAATTATTTAATTTCTGTAATCGCTTACCAAGGTAAACCGTCTTGTTCTTTTGTTGTGAGTTATTAGTAATTAATTTGTGTTTCTGTTTTAATTCCTATAAGAAATCTAGATACAGGTCAAACAATCATCTTCTAATTTGTGACGAAACTCAACCTGTATTTCTTGGTAAGCGAATTTTTTATGTAATTTCATTTTTTATTGCTATATACTTAACGAAATAAAATACACGGGATACTTTACTACGAAACCCATTCATAATATAAAAAAAAAAATCTGGGTACAGTAGCACACAAAACTAAATTTCATACGTATGAATGCGTGCACGATAATGTAAATGAAATGATGAATACCGGTCCCAAAGTAAAATGGCATACTGTTGCGCGATAATGACGATTGATCTTTCTTATTTTATAATATGTAATATTTGTTATTATTTATATATATAATCTATATGTTATTTATGTTATTATTATTAAAAAAAAAAAAACAAAAAGAAAAAGAAACAAACAAATTAAATTATTAGAATAACGAGCCATGGTTCAAATAATTAAATTAAAATTTCTAGATTTATGATTTCCTATATTTATACAATTAACTGATATTAATTTATTATATTTATTATATTTATTATATTTATTATATTATATTATATTTATTTAATGCACGAATATACATAATTTATTTTCTTATTTATTTAAATTCTTCATATTTTTTGATTCATATAATTCGAAACTATTTTCTTCCTGACTTTCGTCGGTAGATTTTTAGGTGATGTGTGATACGTGTGGGCTACGCGATTTTTTTTTTTTTGTGTTATAGTGTACGTGATTTAAAAATGTGCAACTAATTATAAACGGTACCATGATGGTATAGTTTCAACCGCACAGTTATACATATTTTTGTGAATGGCCATTACGGTAAAAGGGTGTGTGCGTTACCTATATATTTTTTTTAAGCAGCATATAACAAGCTCTTGGAACCGGTGGAAAGATCCCACCCAAACGACTGCCACCTAGCCGGCGATCTGCTGCTCCACCACAAGGTTACAAGAGGTCTGTTAATGGATTACGGCAATATCTGAACAAATATTTAAATACCAAACAATCCGTTACAGTGGCGCCCAAACGGAATGCAAGTTCTTTTTATCAGACAGTTACGGACACACCTTGTTTTAATACAAACTTTAAAATTTTCCTTTTTTAAATCATAACTAGGTTCTTCGATTTATTTTTGTGTTTCCTTCCACTTAAGAGTGTTTGACTGGACTCTTATAAATAGATCGGGCATCCTGATTATTGTAATTAATTTATTTCTGTTTTTTTTTTGTTTTGAGTCATTCTTCCCTAATTCCATTTAAAAATGAAGATTAGATGTTTGGTTGTTCGACAGCCTTGACTTTAGGGTTTTGCAAACGACTTATACCGATATGTAACTATAACCTCATGGTTTACTCTGACTAATTTTCCCCTTATGGTTTTGACTGTTAGTTCGGAGTGACAATTGATTTTATACTTTTTTTTTATTTTTATTAGTTAAGGTCAAACTTTATGTATAGTATATGTTATCCGCTAGCATGTGTTTGATGGTAAATACGTACTGTCTTGAAAATATATTTTACTGGCTTGACCACTAATAACTATTTCAATTTAAGGTAGAGTTCAATGTAAATTATAAGGACCATTCACAAAATTACGGATCTATTTTTATGTTAGTTAAATTATGTATGTGTGTGTTGAATCTTATACCATCATGGAAAATAGGAATTTATAAAAAAAAAAAAATTAACTAAAAATCTAATTAATATAGTTGAAAATATTTGACTTTAAAAATAGTGCTACCGAGGTTTCGCTTGCCTTGCGTATAATTTAATTGGAATTTATCAGGTTGAACCCAATAGTATTTGTTACGAGTTAAAATTTGTATTATTTCATAAACTACTGTGAACAATTTATTATTTAGAATAATATCTTAGTATAATTGTTTTGCGGTGTCTTTTAATTTTTTTTTATTAAAAATCATTTAGAAATGAATATCAATTATCTTGATTGTGACGAGCTGGACATTGAGTGTCAGGTTAGGCAAATCACGGGGACTATCGCAAATAGATTGGAGTTACTTAGTGAAGCTGTAAAAGGAGAATGCACGAATGAATTCGAGAAACCTTCTGAGCCACATTTCCTCGCGACGCGTTACCCGAAACGGGAGGTTACCGCCTGTGCTGCGAAGTTGCGAAAAATATATAATGCAACCGAAACTTGCATGCAAACTGGCAAAACGATGGATCTTGATAAGTTAGAACAATTAGCAACTGGGGTTGAGCATATATCAGGCCGCCTTCATAGACTATCGTTGACAAAAACGGGTCCCGCTTATATATCTGCCCAAAATCTCCTAGGAACCTGCGAGAAACTGTTAGGTTGTTTCAATGACTTAAGAAACAAGCAAATTAGCATGCCGGATGCTGAGAAATCGTTGAAAGAGTTGATGATAATAACGATCGAGAATGATGAGGATGAAAGTGAGAATATGGAAGTGAACAATTTTCCGTTACAGCAAACTAATCAACCTAAACTAGAATCTAATAACCAACCATGCTCGAGTGCCCAAGCTACAAACCCTAAAGAAAGTCACCAACCTTCATCTCAACCAATATTTACTGCAGGAGAAAATAATTTGTTATACTCGCAGCAAGTAGACTCTATAGTAGATGCAATCATTACTAAACTCAAGTTAACTGGAACGAACTTCCAACCTCACACCAGTAGTATACCACCGACCAATCCACCTAGTAAACCAGGAATGCATTCATCTACGATCATATCACCAACAAATATGCCAACTCCACCTAAATTTGATTTTACTGTACCGCCTCCAAGTCGTCCTACTGCTGGACAGGATCAAATACCTGTAACTAATCCAAAAATTACCGTTCCTGATAACTATTTAAAAAAACATGGACGTCTTGAAATTCATAGATGGGGTACTTCGTTCAGCGGCGAGTGTGGTGAAATTCCGGTGGAACGATTCATCTATCGAATAGAAAGTTTAGCCTTTTCAAATTCCACTACCACAGAATTTCTTGTTAGAAATATTAATGTACTGTTGACTGGTAAGGCACGTGAATGGTACTGGATGCATATGGAGAGAGAAAGGAATGTGAACTGGGAACAATTGAAGTATGCTATGATACACCGTTTCCAGGATCGCAGAACGGACGCGGATATAAAACAGGCACTGGAGCGCCGGAAACAACGAGTGAGAGAATCGTTCATAGATTTTTATAACGAAATTCTTTCAATGTCACTACCTCTGAAGAATCCCATGTCCGAAATGGAAACTATAGCCTTACTGATTCGGAATATGAGACCTGGGCTGCAGTCGAACTTTGCTGGACAAACGTTCACTGATATCGCAACTTTAGTTAACCGCTCGATTGCAGTTGAGGATACCTGGAATCGATTTGGATGGATCCCAGAGTATGCCTATCAATCAAAACGCCAAGTTAGTGAGCTGGATGTGAACTACGATTACGGTGAAGGATTACCCAATCGAAGCCACTATGCTGAGCTGCCAATAAACTACGATTCCGTATGTGCCGTATCTTTTTCTAACTCAACAACAAATAAAACGACTAATAGGTTCGACCGAAACCTTTGTTGGAATTGCGGAAGCAACACGCATTTGTTTAAAGATTGTTCGGTTGCCATATTACACCGATTTTGTTTTGGATGTGGAGCCAAAAACGTTATTAAGGTCAACTGCCAGACATGCCGTAATAAAACGTCGGGAAACTACTCAAGGGATGTCAGAAATACCGGAGTGCTGAGATCCCAAAAGTCAATGACGAATTCTCCCCAACCAGAAATGACAGATTCTGCTGCGAATACAGATCCCGAATTTTACAGGATTCTCCAACGAAAGAACGAGTAAATACATCAAAAGTTTCCACAGCAACTCAAACTACAATCACACGGAATTCTCTTCCTAAAACAAGAAATGATTTACATCGGAGTATTAAATACTTTAGGATTAGACGAGAAATCAAAAGGATTATTTCAGAATCGAAATTGATATGTAATGATGATAGTAGACCATATGCGGAGGTGCTTATTAATGATATATCGTATCAGGGTCTTTTAGATAGCGGAGCCAGCATTTCAGTTCTGGGACGGGGTGCATTACAGTTCATCGAGGAAAATAATATAAAATTACATAACATGACTTCCTTATTATCTACTGCGAGTGGCGAGCGTCAGCGGATTCTTGGACATGTTATTGTCAAGATTTCGTATGGTGGCAAGTCGAAAACAATGAGGCTCCATGTTGCCCCAAACCTTACTCAGCAGTTATACCTAGGAATAGACTTCTGGGAACTATTTGGATTGGTTCCGTTAATGATTAACGAGTTAGACAGCAGTTATGTGGATTCAAATTATGGTACTCCAAACAATAAACATGTGTTAGATGCAAAACAACAAACCGCATTAAAAGAGGTTATTGACAGTTTTCCATCATGTGAAAAGTATGGCTTGGGGAGGACACACATTCTATCACATTGCATAGACGTGGGAAGTACGCCTGCGGTAAAGCAAAGATATTATCCGGTATCTCCAAAAGTTCAGGACGATATGTATAGGGAACTCGACCGTATGATTTGCTTGGGAGTGATTGAGGAAAGTGCCAGCTCTTGGTCATCCCCAGTAACCCTGGTGAAAAAGGCGAACGGGAAGGTTCGTCTATGTCTCGATGCTAGGAAGGTGAACTCGGTTACGGTGAAGGACGCTTATCCCTTGCCGTTGATCGAGGGGTTGATAGGTCGGTTGGATAACACAAGATTTATAAGCACAATAGACCTAAAAGATGCATTCTGGCAAATACCCCTCGAGCCTTCGTCAAGGGATAAGACGGCCTTTACCGTACCTGGTCGTCCACTCTACCAATTTACTGTCATGCCGTTTGGGTTGTGTAATGCAGCCCAAACGATGTGTCGGTTAATGCACAAGGTAATTCCTCACCACATTCATGATCGCGTCTTTGTTTACTTAGACGACCTACTAGTGGTATCTGCAACCTTTGAGGAGCATTTATCATTATTATCTGAAGTAGCCAGATTACTTAAATTAGCAAAGCTGACTATAAATGTAGAAAAAAGTAGGTTCGTTCTACGGGAAACAAAGTATTTAGGTTACATGATTGGTGAGGGATGCCTCAGAGTGGACCCTGACAAGGTTCGAGCCATAGATGAATACCCTGTCCCAAAGACTACCAAGCAGATTCGCAGATTCCTGGGCATGACCGGCTGGTACCGACGGTTTGTCTCCAACTACTCCAGTATAGCTGCCCCTATCACGGACCTGCTTAAAAAGGGCAAGGGTAACCAGTGGAACAATCAAGCTCAAGAAGCATTTGAACAGTTGAAAAGAGCGCTTGTGACAGCACCAGTTCTGGTTAATCCAGATTTTTCAAGACATTTCTATATACAATGCGACGCATCTACATCGGGAGTAGGGAGTGTATTGTTTCAGCGGTTTGATAATGGAGATGAACACCCCATAGCGTTCATGTCCCATAAGCTGAATAAAGCACAACGAAACTACAGCATCACTGAACTTGAGTGCTTGGCAGCAGTGATGAGCATCAAAAGGTTTAGGCCGTACATTGAGGGATATCCGTTTACCGTGATCACGGACCACTCCAGTTTGCGGTGGTTGATGGATCAACGAGATGTGACGGGACGTTTGGCGCGGTGGTCCATGAAACTTCAAGCTTTCGATTTTAATATTGAGTATAGAAAGGGTACATTGAACGTGGTTCCAGACAGCTTATCTAGGATTCATGTCGAAGCATTGAATGAAAACGATGATGTCTTACACGTTGACCTAGATTCTGCGGCATTCAATGACCAAGAATATATGGCACGAATTAAGGCTTTAGAGCAAAATAAAACTGCAATTCATAGTTATAAGGTTCAGAATGGTAAAATATATGTGAACATGGGCACTGATATTGTCACTGATATACCGTCCTGGAAACTTGTAGTACCAGAGTCCTTAACCAAGCAATTAATTGAAGCAGCACATACACCACCTTCCGCGGGACATCAAGGTATAGAAAAGACAGTGAATTTGCTGAAAAGATATTACTATTGGCCTCAGATGAATAAGCAGGTACAAGATTTTATAAATGGGTGTGACATCTGTAAATGTTCCAAGCCAGTTAATTATTTAACTCGACCAATGATGGGGAAAATGGTTGAAGTAGTGCGACCATGGCAGAGGCTTTACTTAGATTTTCTTGGTCCTTACCCACGAACGAAAAATGGTTTCACCCATATTTTCATATTATTGGACCAATATAGCCGATTCCCATTGATATTTCCAATCCGTTCAGCGTCCTCGGCAAAGGTTGTTGAGATCCTAGAACAGAAAATATTTCATCTTTTTGGAGTTCCTGAAAGCATACTAACCGATAACGGCTCGCAGTTTGATTCGAAACTATGTGAGTCATTGGTATCAAAATATGGGATTAGGCATGATTTTACTGCTAAATATTCCCCGCAGGCCAACGCAGTCGAAAGGGTTAACCGGTCAGTTTTGTCGGCTATTAGAGCGTATATAAAAGATGACCATCAACGTTGGGATGAACACCTCGATGAAATTGCAGGAGCACTAAGGAATACGATCCATGCCAGTACAAGTTTCTCTCCGCATTTCCTCGTATTTGGGCAGCACAAAATATTACATGGATCAACTTATCAGTTGTTGAGAGATTTAAACTGTCTTAACGAAAACCAGTCATATGTCCCGAATAATGCTGATATTTTATCCTCAGTACAAAAAATTGTCTTGAGTCATCTTCGCAAAGCTTATGAACAAAACGCTTCTAATTATAATCTTCGTGCTAGGAACAGGGTGTTTAATGTTGGTCAAGAAGTTTTTGTACGAAACTTTGTGCAAAGTAATGCATCTAAACAATTTTCAGGAAAGCTAGCCTTCAAATTTGTACCAGGTGTTATTTTAAATAAAGTTGGAAACGTATCGTATGAAGTAGGTAATAAATCAGGTAAATCAATTGGGATTTATCATACGAAAGATATACGTTAACTTATTGTTGGGACAACACTGGATGATAGATTGTAAATAGTATAAATTTTGTTATGTTAATTTCGAAGTCAAGTATCTTCAATTGTAACCTAAAGAATCCCAACACATGGTATACTAAAAATGCCCGGCTTTTGAGACTATCTCCTGGGTGTGAGTCGTCCCCACGATTGTAACCTTTTGGTTGGTTACATAGATCTCGAAATATTTTACACTGCGCATCACACCTCATCACTCTACGTATCTAATAATTTCGTTGCGTACTATATAAACGTAGATAATTTGGTTATAAAATAATATGCTAATTATAGTAGAATTATTTTTAGATTGGTAGGAAGAAAACTGGTTTGATTGTGGTTCAAATTGTAAGGGGAAATTGTATGCAGAAAATAAATTTTTTTTGTCAATAATAAGAGTCGATCAGTTCAATTTTGTCACCGCACCAAAAATAACCAGCCGGGTTAAGTGAAAAGTGCATAAGTATATACGTTTGTAATTAAAGTTATAAAGTTTAAGTTTAGAACTAACTAGAATTGTTAGTTAACGTGACAAATCTTATTACTCCTGTGGAATTACCGTTGGTTGACTGAAAATTATTTAATTTCTGTAATCGCTTACCAAGGTAAACCGTCTTGTTCTTTTGTTGTGAGTTATTAGTAATTAATTTGTGTTTCTGTTTTAATTCCTATAAGAAATCTAGATACAGGTCAAACAATCATCTTCTAATTTGTGACGAAACTCAACCTGTATTTCTTGGTAAGCGAATTTTTTATGTAATTTCATTTTTTATTGCTATATACTTAACGAAATAAAATACACGGGATACTTTACTACGAAACCCATTCATAATATAAAAAAAAAAATCTGGGTACAGTAGCACACAAAACTAAATTTCATACGTATGAATGCGTGCACGATAATGTAAATGAAATGATGAATACCGGTCCCAAAGTAAAATGGCATACTGTTGCGCGATAATGACGATTGATCTTTCTTATTTTATAATATGTAATATTTGTTATTATTTATATATATAATCTATATGTTATTTATGTTATTATTATTAAAAAAAAAAAAACAAAAAGAAAAAGAAACAAACAAATTAAATTATTAGAATAACGAGCCATGGTTCAAATAATTAAATTAAAATTTCTAGATTTATGATTTCCTATATTTATACAATTAACTGATATTAATTTATTATATTTATTATATTTATTATATTTATTATATTATATTATATTTATTTAATGCACGAATATACATAATTTATTTTCTTATTTATTTAAATTCTTCATATTTTTTGATTCATATAATTCGAAACTATTTTCTTCCTGACTTTCGTCGGTAGATTTTTAGGTGATGTGTGATACGTGTGGGCTACGCGATTTTTTTTTTTTTGTGTTATAGTGTACGTGATTTAAAAATGTGCAACTAATTATAAACGGTACCATGATGGTATAGTTTCAACCGCACAGTTATACATATTTTTGTGAATGGCCATTACGGTAAAAGGGTGTGTGCGTTACCTATATATTTTTTTTAAGCAGCATATAACAAGCTCTTGGAACCGGTGGAAAGATCCCACCCAAACGACTGCCACCTAGCCGGCGATCTGCTGCTCCACCACAAGGTTACAAGAGGTCTGTTAATGGATTACGGCAATATCTGAACAAATATTTAAATACCAAACAATCCGTTACAAATGTTGCAACATGACTTAAACCGATTTTGCAGTTAGTCAATTAACAACTTACTGGTTTTAAACGTGAGTAAATGCAAAACCATTTCTTTCTTTCGTATCCGCTTGGTGTGATCTTTGAATCTGATGCTACATTTACCAGAAATGCTAACGCTATTATTTCAAAGTCGTACAACTGCAAGGACTTTAGTGATCCGTTAACTTTGACATCATTATACGTATGTTTTGTTCGGTCCATCTTGGAGTATTCAATGTGTATGCCGATTTTGTATTTTTTCTTAGTGAATGGAGTACACTGTTATGATTTTGCAAGTAAGATAAGAGTAATAAATCGGACCATTTCATCATTTCCATTGAATTTTAACGAACTAAATATTTAAATAAGATAAAATTCGATAAAATTTAAATTACTTGTAAATTCGATAAAAATTTCCCCGAGGGTCGCATCGATATACCGCATATCACTAAAAATTGTCAAAAGTATCCCCAAAATGACGGTATAACCAGATTTGCGTAGACAGCTGTATAGCATCACGTGTAAATGGCCATAGATACGAGACCGGGTGTATAATTCTAGAATGTTCAATGAATAAAAGCCAATTATTTTAGTTTTATTTGTGTAACCGTTTCTCATTTTCTTGTAAAAATCGGTTTTTAATGAGAAAAATTAAAAATTCAACCCAGCATTATTTTTTGTGTGCCTAGCTACACTTTTTATCTTATTGTGTAACTACACTTTTGTTATTTGTTACTATGTGTAGTTACACTTTTGATTAATGTTAAATACTTCACACCGGTGTTTGGTTATCACCTTCGAGAACATATGAAACTGATTCTTCCTCCTTTTTAATACCTCACAAGGTTTTTATCAAGAAGGCCAAGTTAAACATCCTGCTGTTCCGAAACTTGATGTATAAAAATATCAAAGTGTTTCAATGATAATACTTATTGAACCTAACAATATTTGTTGGAATGGGAAGCATTCCAACTTGATAAAAATTAGGAAGGACACAGCGACGAGTAATACGATTACATTGAATTTATATTTATTCCTGTTAATTTTCACTTTTAATTTCCTTTTTTTTCGGAAAATCGTTAATTTTTTTCAATAAATTTTCTTTAAATTGCATAAATATTAATTCAATTGTTTTCATTGTATTTTAGTACTAAAACAGATTTCCGATAATTTTTTTCATTAAAATTAAAATTTACAAAAATGTTTTATGATCAGTGATTGATTTGATTTATAGCAAATGCTCGTACATCTGTCATATCGGATTAAACTGAAGTAACACCATTTTAAAATTATTATTAAATATGTCAGTTAGGCAGTTTACTGTTAATTAATTAATTAGTATTGTAAAATTTAATTAATTTTCTGACATGAAATGTTAAAAATCAATCATCATAATGTTTATGTGTCTCTGCATACGAGTACATATTGTAAAATTATTTTGGAAATATTTGTACATGGGAATGTAATATGAGTGACTACAACTGACAGGATGCTACCCATCACTTCATCGGTTTGTCATGTACAATTGTAATTATATATAATTAAATAATGTAATGGTGGTGGTGTATTATTTATATAAACAATTTTTTTTTTTGAAAATATCATTTATTAATTTAAGTAATTGACAATGTACAGATGTAAGTAGATAAAATTTATATACTATAACCACTAATATTATTAGTAAACATTATTTATTAACCAAATAATACTATACAAATTGTATGCAGTACTGTCGATTGTGTGTATGGTAACACGAATTATTGTTTTTATCGTTGGTCAAAATTAATGGAAACAATTTTTTTTGGTATAGTTTATTGAATAGTTTCATAGTACGAGTATGTTGATATTTGAAAAGATAACACAACACGCGCATTTTAAATGATTCAGATTATCCCACTAGATATTTTGGGATTAACGAACAAAAACAAATCAATATTGGCTTAATCATCCCGAGCATGTTCCTTTTCCAATTCGTTCTTATACAAAAATCCGCTAATTCCGCTTTCACATCATTTAATTGTGCATTCAGATTATCCTTATCAAGGAATTTCAGTCATTATTGAATCTCACAAATAACAGAACATTTACTCCTTATGTATTGCCATTTTGATTCCATTGCAGCGCGCAATATAATTTTACATAGATATACTACTTAACATATACTTGTAACGGGTGATTTTTTAAGAGCTTGAGAACTTTTTTTTAAAAAAAACGCATAAAATTTGCAAAATCTCATCGGTTCTTTATTTGAAACGTTAGATTGGTCCATGACATTTACTTTTTGAAGATAATTTCATTTAAATGTTGACCGCGGCTGCGTCTTAGGTGGTCCATTCGGAAAGTCCAATTTTGGGCAACTTTTTCGAGCATTTCGGCCGGAATAGCCCGAATTTCTTCGGAAATGTTGTCTTCCAAAACTGGAATAGTTGCTGGCTTATTTCTGTAGACTTTAGACTTGACGTAGCCCCACAAAAAATAGTCTAAAGGCGTCAAATCGCATGATCTTGGTGCCCAACTTACCGGGCCATTTCTTGAGATGAATTGTTCTCCGAAGTTTTCCCTCAAAATGGCCATAGAATCGCGAGCTGTGTGGCATGTAGCGCCATCTTGTTGAAACCACATGTCAACTAAGTTCAGTTCTTCCATTTTTGGCAACAAAAAGTTTGTTAGCATCGAACGATAGCGATCGCCATTCACCGTAACGTTGCGTCCAACAGCATCTTTGAAAAAATACGGTCCAATGATTCCACCAGCGTACAAACCACACCAAACAGTGCATTTTTCGGGATGCATGGGCAGTTCTTGAACGGCTTCTGGTTGCTCTTCACTCCAAATGCGGCAATTTTGCTTATTTACGTAGCCATTCAACCAGAAATGAGCCTCATCGCTGAACAAAATTTGTCGATAAAAAAGCGGATTTTCTGCCAACTTTTCTAGGGCCCATTCACTGAAAATTCGACGTTGTGGCAGATCGTTCGGCTTCAGTTCTTGCAGGAGCTGTATTTTATACGGTTTTACACCAAGATCTTTGCGTAAAATCTTCCATGTCGTCGAATAACACAAACCCAATTGCTGCGAACGGCGACGAATCGACATTTCACGGTCTTCAGCAACACTCTCAGAAACAGACGCAATATTCTCTTCTGTACGCACTGTACGCATTCGTGTGGTTGGTTTAATGTCCAATAAAGTAAACTGAGTGCGAAACTTGGTCACAATCGCATTAATTGTTTGCTCACTTGGTCGATTATGTAGACCATAAATCGGACGTAAATCGCGAAACACTTTTCGAACCGAACACTGATTTTTGTAATATAATTCAATTATTTGCAAGCGTTGCTCGTTAGTAAGTCTATTCATTATGAAATGTCAAAGCATACTGAGCATCTTTCTCTTTGACACCTTGTCTGAAATCCCGCGTGATCTGTCAAATACTAATGCATGAAAATCCTAACCACAAAAAAATCACCCTTTATATACGAGTATAGGGTGGGCTAAATAAATTTTTTTCAAATGCAATAAAACAAAAATTTCTCAATATTTTTTCAAATTTATTTTTTCATTGTAAAGAACAATCCTTCCGATTAATTATGGATTACTATTTTCATTCAAATGACTGCCTTGGCTGGCCTTGACGTACCCTATACGGTCGGTCCAACTTTTGAGCACATTTTCGATGGTATGCGGCATTATGTCTTCAATGGTAATGCGAATATTGTTCTTTAGAGCGTCAATCGTTGCTGGTTTATCGGCGTAACACTTATCTTTGACGGCACCCCAAAGATAATAGTCCAACGGCGTCAAATCACAGCTCCGAGGCGGCCAAATCACATCAGCATTTCGGCTGATAATTCGATCTTCGAAGACAGTGCACAAAATATCAATTGAAACGTGTGCTGTGTGGCACTGAGCGCCGTCCTGTTGAAACCAAATGTTGCCTATGTCCTCCTTTTCAAGTGCCGGGATCAAAAAATTGTTTATCATGGCACGGTAGCGCTCACCATTGACAACGGCGGCTCCTTGCTCATTTTCAAAGAAAAATGGCCCAATGAAGCCACCGGACCAAAATCCGCACCAAATAGTCACTCGTTGAGGATGCATCGGCTTCCTTACGATCACGTGTGGGTTCTCAGTGCCCCAAATGCGACAATTCTTCTTGTTTACATAGCCGCCAAGATGGAAATGCGCCTCATCCGAAAAAATGATTTTTCTGCCAAAATTTTCGAATTATTGTTTCAATATTTCCCAGCGTTGTTCAAGCGAATACACAACCATTTTCGTTCAGCGGAAGGATAAAAATAACTTTCTGTCAAATCAGAAGTGACATAACTCTTACCATACTCAAAAAAAACACTAGTTCAAAAAAAAAAAATTATTTGGTGTGGGTTGTTGTAATAAATTCAGGAGTAATTGTTTCTTGCATAGGAAGGAAGTTCGATACATTTTCATAGATTTGTATGGATGTGGGCTGTTGTAATAAATTTAAGAGGCATGACTTTTACAGACTTTATTTTAAAGAGCTTCACATTTTAGAGGCAGATTCTGGCAATTGAACTATTCCACAATATTGTAATTTATTTTGTACAAACTTCTAGTATCCCCCTCAGTACGATACAATGATTTTAAACGGTTGCTCCTATTCGGAGTAGTTTTCTAGGGGATTGATTATGTCATTTTATTGTAACTAATTATGGTGTTTGGTGAATCGCAATTCTTAGAGGTAGTTTTTGGGTAGTTCCACTATGCCAATATGTTGTAATTAGTTTGTAAAAAATGCGAGTATCACCCCCAGCACGATACAATAAATATTAACAAAAATACGAAAAGTGTGGTGTAGCTTTGTCTAATGCCAACCCACACACAAATTTCAGGATAACGGGACTTGTAAAAAATTTTCTAAAAATTTGTAAAAAATTACAGTACCATTTTCATTGGATTGTGCTACAAGTGCTGGTGTAGCATTAGGATCATCAAAAAGACGCATCAGCGTTGTTCGATTCAAAACGAGTTCATCAATAGAATGTCCAAGACTTTCAACCACGGCACTTATTAAATGCATTGCTGCACGATCAGTAATCTTCCACTTATCAAAAGCTGGCAATGTTCTAGAAATAATGAAACATTTGCTTCCTCTAGGGGCACCTTCTGCGCGTAGAATGCGGGCACATCAATATTTTCGAACCTCATGTCATTATCAAAGAACTTTTCCCTGTCACTCTCGACGAAAATATTTCTTGTGAGTTTATTGAAATTGTTTTCCCTTTTTTTCAAGATATCTTCGTTTACGATTTTTTCTTCCTCCATACGTTCTGATTTCTGCTTTTTTTTCAATTTCATATTGTCTGGCTCCAGTCAAATATCCGGGACGCTCTTTCTCACGCTGCGACAAGAGTAATCGATTGACATTCTTCACTGATCATCGTGGACCAGGCATTGGTATGTGCGATATCCAAAATATCATACAGTTTACTATTAAAGGCAATTTTTCTTTCGCGGTAAACTTTTGAAGGATTATTTTTATTCTTTAGAACATTTTTACGCTCATCATACAGTTTTTCAAATTTTTCAATGGAATGTTGTTTTTTTTCACTGGAATTCATGCTTGTCACCAAAAAATACACACTTCCTGGATTGTCAGAGCTGCACAACATTTGCTTTTTGAGAATAAATTAGCACCAATAATTTGGCAGTACTCATGGCCAAGAAGATAAATTTCTGTAGCAGATCGTAAATTAGTTGCCATTTTGTCAATTGTAGTAGCACCTTCTTAAAAATATTAATAGAACTTACGTTTACTAAATTTAGTACAAATTTGTGTCTTGTGTCATTTGCCTTATAACACATATGGTTTTTAATGACATCATAAGACATTATTTTGTTTAGTCGTATACCTCAATTTTATTTATTTATTTTTTTTTTGAATATAAATTCCAGGATTAAAAAAATCCGTTCATTATTTGAGCTTTTCTCATTTTCGAATTGCCAATAAATTAATTATATCTTGTATTCACCACAATTTTCATTTATGCTGAGAAAAAATTTTAAATTTTTTTTCTGTTCGTTTGAATGTACCGTTTTTATCGAACTTCGCGCTCAAGTAAACCATCTAAACCATCAAGCTAAACCATCTTCGATTGACTCAATATTTTTTCTATTTAAGTTTTCAGCATAACCTCACATTTCTAGGGAGTGTCCCATTACGTATCTTTACATTTTTCCGCGCCACACAAGCAAGGCCACTCTAATATAATAGGTAGGGGAAAACGTTCGTGGACTTTTTCCCGGTAGATGACTTTGCATTCATATATCTCTGTAACCATTGATCGTATCGGGCAATCCTTATGTGTGTTTGTTCTTATGCCATTTTAACTTGTTTTTTGACATGCAAAACATTAAAATCGGTGAATAAAAAGTTACAACATTTTAAACATGGAGATACATATTGAAAAAATTCAATATATTTTACAACTTTATTACGACAAAGGTAAAAACGCGGCTCAGGCTTATGAAAAATTTTTGCTGTTTCCATAAGGGAAGGTACTTTATCAAAATCAGTAGCAAAGAAATGGATCGAGCGCTTTCGTTCTGGAGATATGGATGTACATCTTTACCTCGCTCTGGTCGACCAACCACTGGTAAAGTCGATGAAATCATGCAGAAAGCTTGCAATTGATAAAGAACTAAATATTGATCACAAAACAGTTTTAAGCCGTTTGAAAATGGCTGGAAACAAAAAAGCTTGACTTTTTGGTACCACATGAATTAACAGTTAAAAATTTAATGGACCGGATTTCTATCTGCGAAACGCTGAAACGGATCGAAATCGAGCCATTTTTAAAGCGAATGATTACTGGTGATGAAAAGTGCATAAGATACGACAAGGTTGTGCGAAAAAGATCATGAAGGAAACGAGGTAAAACTTCCCAAACGTTATCAAAGCCAGGATTGACGCCAAGATAGATAATGCTGTGTGTTTGGTGGGATTGGAAAGGAATCGTGCATAGGTGCTGCCACCGAGCCAAACGATTGTTGCATAAGGCAAGCAATTCAGTTAAAACGACCAGAATTGATCAGTAGAAAGGGCGTTGTATTCTATCATGATAACGCTAGACCACACACATCATTGATGACCCGGCAGAAACTGACAGAGCTTGGCTGGGAAGTTTTGATGCACTCACCATATAGTTCGGACCTTGCACCATCGGACTTCCATTTGTTCCGGTCCATGCAGAACCATCTGAATGGTTTTATTTTGTTGGTTCTTGGTTTTATTTTGTTGGTTTTTAATGGTTCTTTGTTTTATTGTCGCCCAAAAAGGGCCACGAACTTTTTCCCTAACCCTTTATATGTTCATCAGGAAAAATCAACCCCCTATAATTCTTTTCTTCTAATATTTACTTTAAATAAGGCTTGAGTAACCTAAAACATGTCCTAAGATAATTTTAGTTTCTCGGCCTTTAATTCGGAACGAATGTTGTGCGTCCACACGTATTTCCGAATAGTCCACATGTATGATGTCAAAAATAAGAGATAATTTCATGAATTGGTAGAAAATGTAGACAATTTGTAGACAATGTATAGTATTGATTTTTCTTGTTTTTTACATAGTTTTTCTGTACGTAGTCGTCATCTTACACTTTTTAATTTGGGGTTTAAATTGAGGCATACCTATATTTTGGAAATTAAAATTCAATTTTTATAATAATTGAAATATCTTGGCAAATTGATGTCTTCGATATTGGTACAACCATAAACGATTTCATTTTTTTTGTTCGAGAGATTCACCAATTGATTATCAATCGACGTTTGTTTTTCCTGGTTCTTATTCACTGAAAGTTGTTTTATTGTTTGAATTGGAGGACAAGTGGTAGAGATAGATGTGTACCAACGTGAGATGTACCAATGTGAAGCAATCATTGCTTCGTTTTGTACAAATTTGGGTCACCACTTACTCGGCATGCCATATGCCTAAATCAGCGGTCTTGAGAGCTGGCTAGGATTCAATGCTCCAATTATTTATTGATCCAATCAAAATGATTACCGAAAGGAATATTAGAAGGAAAAATACAAATCGGGAAACACAAATATATATCAACCATCGGCACACGGGAATTGATACATCAGAACAGAACGGAAGCATTAAGTCTAGTACAATTATAGAAAGAAATGAAGCATTACAAACCAAAATTCTTGACTTCAGAGAAGTGAGATGGAAAACAGTGCGAAGTACGAGTATACACAAGCGAAGGAAATTCCCTCTGTACGCGGTGATACATGGTATTACAACCCAGTTAAAAGCCAAATAATCTTAGCAAGAGTTCATTCCAAAATACGAAACACAAACCATTCAGTACTATGATCGAACAGAAGATGTAGATGAAACAACCAAGGGTGAGTCCTCTGAAAACAATTGATGGCAATACAAGAGACCAAATAGACCACGCAATGATTAACCAGAAATTTCTTACGCCATTACAAGATGTCAAGAAAATAAGAGGTTTAGACATACACAGTGACCACCAACTACTAATATCACAATTCAAATATAAACCGCCTACAGGTCAATTTAATTCGGAAGAAATTTAACACCGACAGATTAAACGATGTCGATGCAAGAAATATGTTCTGTGAAACGCACAATCTCTGCTTCCAAACCAATGAAGAAACAACTACCAACACACTCAGGTACCAAGCATACAGACGCAAAATCTGGATCAGCGATTAAGCTTTGAAAAATATTGAAAAATGTCCGTATCTCAAGTTCCAAATGTATCAACAAAATAAATCGCAGCTGAAACGTCAATACGAAGATTATTGCACGAGAAATAAAGAAAATTGAAAGTAGTGTCCGCAGTCGTTTTCTCTGAAAACATTCTCAAGGTAGCAAACCCGAAACATGTCGCCACCTGCTGGGTTTAATCGACGCACCGGAATTACTTAATTCAATTAAAATAATGCTTCCCAGTAGTCTATAGATGGTAAAGTAACTTATTCAGAACCCTGGTAGGAATTTCTCAACGTGTGACATAAGACGATTATTATTTATTTTCCACGAAAATTTCCTTTTATATCCGCTAAATTGTTTTGCGCTGCTATCGCGATTAAAGTACATTGTCCACCCAATTCATTCACCAAACGACATAACCATTTGCTAATTTGGATTACAATAATTAGATGGCAGACCGCGGAGAAAAAATAATAATAAAATAACAAAGCATAGCAATCAAATATTACCTGAATTTGTTACACAACAGTAGTTTCTTTGATAGTATAAAAGCCGAGTAACCATAATAAGGTAAGTAAATTCTGATTTAAATCTTGAAGGTGGAACGCCACATCACCCCCCTACCAGTGAATCGCTGATGAACGATACTGCGAAACGTGCTGGTACTTTCGTTGATCTTCCTGCACTTGTTACTGATGACTTTGGAATGAAGCTGGTTGTTTCGTCTGCTTTCAAGCATGATGTCTTAATGCTCTGTGGCCTGATTGCTTTCCTTTTGATTGGTGGTTGTGGTTGGAGGTGGAATTATACCTTTATTGAGCGCAAATTATCAGGCAATCCGTCTGCCGGTAAATTGGTTTTGAAATTTGCTTGATTATGTGATGATGTTTCAGTTGCGTAATCTTCAATGAAACACGGCTTCAACCTGTCGATTGAAATATTACTGATTTTCCCTCTTATTTCCAGAATGAATGTTTTTTCAATTCGGCCAACAACACGGAAAGGACCTTCATATGGCGGCTGTAGCGATCTTTGGGATAGGTCGGTTCGAACGAACACATGTGTACATTTGTTCAATTCCTGTGACACAAATATCTTTTGGCTGCAGTGACGTGATGGTGGAGTCAGGCGAATTTGATTGAAATGCTCTTTTAATTCTTTGACGAAATTTGACTGATTCGTCGGATTTTTTAATTCTATTAGCAATTTACTAGGAATGCGAATCTCACGATACGTAATTCGTAGTCCCAATAACACGATCGGTAAAACTCGTGTCCAGTCGCTTCTACCGTGACACATGATAGCCGCTTTCAGTGTCCTGTACCATCTTTCAATGAATCCGTTGCATTTTGGATTGTATGCCGTAGCCCATTTGTGCTCGAACCCTAATAATCTGGAAAATTCGGCGAAAAGTTCTGATTCAAATTGGGATCCTTGGTCTGTTACTATCGAATAATGTACTCCAAACCGAGAAATCTAATTATTAAACACGGCGTTTGCCACGGTTCTGATACCCTGAATTGGGATTGCTTTAGACCACCTGGTAAAGCGATCAATAAGTATAACGCAATATCGCTGCCCTTCCGATATTGGTAACGGACCAACAATATCTAGATGAATCTCTGAAAATCTTTTTACCGCGGGTGTATAATTCCCAAAGGGACTCTTGGTGTGTTTTACCACTTTCGACTGCTGGCACGCCATTCGTTTCACGTCTCTGTTAATACTAAACCACACAAACTGATCCGACATGGCTTTCATTGATGCCTGTATACTCCTGGGTCCGATAAGTTTGGATAGCTTCAAACACTGCTTTGCGGAAATCCGTGGGGATATATGAACGCGTATTGCCCGAGGAAACATCACACCACGATAATTTAGAAGAATTAAACGTTACGGGAATTTTGTTAAACTGAAGACCGGTTGGTGATACCAGTAATTCTTTTAGTTCATTGTCTACTTTCTGCGCATCTACAACTGCGTCGTAGTTCACAGATTCAGACAAGGCAATACTATCCAACCGTGACAGAGTATCGGCGACAACATTATCACATCCAGAGATATGCTGAATGTCAGTTGTAAATTGCCCGATAAAATCCAGATAGCAGAATTGTCTTGGTGACGCCTTTGCCGGATTCTGCATGAACGTGTATATCAACGGTTTGTGATCCGTGAATGACGTGAATGAACGGCTTTCATATCATACGCCGAAATTTCCTGACAGCTGAGTACGCAGCTAAGAGCTCTCTATCATATGCTCTGTAACGTTGCTGTATGGTTGACAATTTTGCCGAAAAAAATTGCAGTGGTTGCCATTCGCCATTGTCACCTTTACTCATTTGTTGGATTACAGCTCCAATTGCCGTATCGGATGCATCAACCATCAGTGCTAACACAGCTGTTGAACAAGGTCGGACTAAAAGTGTGCAAGCAAAGGCTGAATTTTCGATCGAACAACGCTTCTACAGCTTCCTTAGACCACTCGATGGCTCTGGAACCGTTCTTTTGCTATAGTCATTAAGAACAACGTGACTTCTGCTCGCATTTGGAATAAAAGAGCATAAAAGCTTAGAACACCCAAAAAACGTTGTAATTCTTTAATTGTTTTCAGCTGAGCCATTTTTACGATGTCCGCAACGCGTTCCGGAAGTGGTTTAATTCCCTCTCCTGATACTTCATTACCCAAGAAATTGATTGTTGTTTTCAAGAATTGACATTTCTCTGTGTAAATCACGAGACCTGCGTCGCCCAATTTAGCAAAAATAATCTCTTAATGTTCCAAGTGTTCGTCTGTGTTTTTGATGCTACCAGCAGATCGTCTAAATAAACAAAACAGAAACTCAAATTTTGTAAGGTTGAATGCATAAAACGTTGAAAAGAATTGCCCGCATTTCTCAGACCAAACGTCAAGCGAGTAAATTCATATAACCCAAAAGGTGTGGAAATTGTAGTTTTGGCAATATCTGATTCCTCGATTGGAATTTGATGGTCCGCTCTAACTAAATCGATTGTTAAAAAACCGTGGCTACTTCCAATTGATGTCATTCACAATTTTTCTTCGGAACGAGATGCAGCGGGCTTGAGCTTTTCTGTGCTCAATCGTCGAGGTTTGGCAAAGACCGGAGGTCCCCGAGTAACTATGTGATGGGTGACTTGAGGTTTTATCGGTTTTTGTGGCTGAATCTAATAGTGGAATAATACGAGTGTCCATGACACTGGAGTTGAATACACGAACAATGGGTGTATTATCATGAACTTTAACAGTTAATGAAAACAACGATATTAGAGGATCTAGTAACCTGCCATGCTGAATATCGAATAACAATCCCGACTGGTTCAAGAAATCGGCGCCAATGATCGGCATTGTTACTTCTGCCACCACAAATGTCAAAGTGAATTGTCGCCTGAGACCTAGGTCTAAGTTGATTGTTTGATTCCCGAAGGTTTTAAGTTGCGACCCGTTCGCTGCATATAAGTAAAAATCAGGGTTGTGTTTCCTCTGATCGCCCTTGTCTGCCGGCATGACATGGCAGTTATCGTAGATTTTAAGGTGGCGACAGTTTTGAGAGTTACCGGAACAAGTCGCCGTCTGCACCGGAGAAATTTAGTTTTTTGACTTAAATTCCTGCCACTTGGGACAGTTTGTTTTTCAATTTCGAGCCGCGTCCTTAAATCGGTAATGGAAAAAACATAATCGTGGTGTATCATTATCCGCTGATGAGGACAGTTGACTGCCCGAAAACTCACGTTTGTACAAATAGCTCCGTGCTCTGTTGGTATCCCGAGAATTACTCCTCTGATAATTGCGATCCATATTATCTAACCGTCGAATGATCTCACTAATTTGATTAGCAAGTGAGGCATCATTATTCGTAATTGGTGGCGTATTAATCGACATTACATGTGTTTGAGCCATTGTTTCGAGAATTCTGTCTGCTAGCTCAGCCAGTTTTGTTGCTGATAATGAATCGGCCGTGGATTGACCTCAGACCCCTCAGATAGCTTGCAGTTTCCTCAGCCATTGAGATGGTTTCATGTCGCCCAACTCAATTCCTTCTGGTAGCCGATGGATTTGGGACTGTTTTGGATCACACGATCTGTCCAAAATTGCCTTCTTTATATCGGAAAATGATGATTCGGTCTTTGAGTGCACCAAGAAGATGATGATATTTGGCTACTACAGAACTAATTCTTCCAAGTACGAACTGTGATTCATTGATAATGAACCATATTCGTTGGTCCTGAGATGTTAGCGGAACTAATTTGAATGCTACAGGTGCAACGGATTCGACAGATTGTGGCGGTGTATTACCAAGCGATGACGGTGACTGATTTGGAACTGATCCCGTTAATGCTCGCCTTATTTCATTCTGGGTACGCATCTCTAACTCGTCTGCGGAATTCGATGTTATCATTTAATTCTCTCAAGATGAATAAACAATATTACGGGTATTTAAGTGAAGGGGTCAGAAAACATGTCGGTAGCACATGCCCCATTTGCAACCGATTTTTAATCTTTTAACGATTTAACGAATTCGCTCTTTAACCATACAAAAGCTTGGGTTGAAGTTTTTAAATGTGAAGGTAGACGGAACTCTATATTTAATTGGTTCCATTAAAAAAAATCGTAGAATGAATTGATGATTGCTAAGAGAAATAATAATTTTCTACATTGTCCACATTCTCTACATTGTTGACGCCACTTTTTTGATTGTTTACATACATTGTCTACTCGTGTAGAGTATTAGCTAACTACGCGGTACTGATAGGGTTAATCGTTGATAAAACTGATATGGTTAATATGTGATGTATGCGTTGTTTAGTGGTATTCTGACGCAAGTCACGCTTTATTTGGCACGTGCTGATGTTTTTCGTGACAGCAAAGCGCCTTATTTTCCTTTTACCCATTGTGTCCACTGTTGGTTTCGGTCCTTGTCTTTTTATAATAAATTAACTTTCGCAGAATAGAGCCTCAAACCATTATGAAAAGCCAAAGGTCTAGTAATATGAATTTCCGCTGTTACTGTGATGGTTAAACGAGCAGCAATTGCTAAAAGGAAAATGTCTACTATTGTACGGATAAGACGGTGAGAAAGATAATGACCGAGAATTGGATAACAATATTAAACAAAATCAATGCAAGATATGTCAAATTCTACCACCGGCAAAATATGACATCAAATTTATCCGTACACGAGGAAATGATCCCCTACATACGTTTTCCGATTTATGCATGCAGCCTGCATATGACGTAAATTATGATTGGCATCGATGATTTATCAGGTTTACGTAATCTAATTTGGTTATGTGCCATTTAAAATGAATTTATGACATAGAAGCACAGTAAGAAAGTACATTTATAGTTAGCAGTAGTCAATAACCCCCATAAAAAGACATATAAACAGTTTTTGAATATCTGCAAATTCCACATAGACATGTATTTATGATGCGTAATCGATTTTTATTACTCTACTTCTACACTAATCTCTTGAACTGCACATCTAACATACATAGAACTCATAAAAAAATATAATTTCGATATGACATAAAAATTGGTTATTTAAATATGCAAATGACGTACACACACTTCATTTGCTCGAGCATATTTTTATGGGATACGCTGCTGGTATATACATATACGAGTATATGATAGATTTATGTCGAAATAAAAAAACATCAAAAATGTCGTTTGGATGTGTATACAAGATGAACAGCATCTAGGGCATTCTCTTAACATTTAATTTTAATTTCATATTTTTCTCGATTTTCTTTTTTTACTTTCCGAAGACAATTTTTTGCCTTTTTTTATTATAAAAGATGAAAATAAAATATTGATTTTATTATTTTATGACTTATCATTATTATTATTATTATTATGAAGATGTCATGCACGACAAAAAAAAATACAATTATTGAATTTTATATGCGCGATTTTCTACTCTGCACCCAATTTAATGGGAAAATTTGCGCCCCGCTCGACTCAAATTTGTTTACCAACTGTATAATATATATGTGGAAGATACATAAAACAATGTTGTTGCTTTTCTGATTATACGAGTATGTACTTAGCTTTATAGATGTATGGATGGATTTGATTACCTAATTTATAAAGTAATTTATACCGAAATTTGATGTTCTGTAAATTAAAAGAGGGAAATGCGTTGGCACAAAAAATTCGGTACAGTTTTTTTTTATTATTTTATCTTAAATTAAGCTGATTTTTTTCGAGAGCGGGGAGGCTGTGGAAATCAAAACGGAAAACGAAAATTTTACCACATTCAAAAGAAATTTATAAATGTTTTACCACTACATGAATTATTATTATATTCGCTCGGTAACCTAAGGCATAATTTTAATAGATCAAAAGGAGACGGAACCACTTTGTATATGGTAGATAACTGACAAAATATTATTTTAATGTTTCTTTATCTTTTGTATATGTATTAAAGTAAGGAAGTCTTTGCATGGGCTTAATTGTAACTTTTACATAACTTATAAATTACAATCAACTGCAAACAAATTTTTTAAAGATTTCCAGATTAATTTTAGAATAAATTTCGTGCTAAATATTAATTATTTTTGTTTTAAGATTCGGCTGATAATCTATTTCTTGATTTTATTATTTACTAGAGGCTCAACCACTGAAAGCTGAGCAAAATTTTTGGTTGGATCTTACAATAAAAACCAATCTCCATACTTTCTGGTATCTTCTTTGGGTTGCCAAAATCGAATTCGGTTGATGTAAGTTTTCAATTGTTTCTTAAGGAGCATAATCTTTAGAAGCGTCCATCCAATCCATAATCTTCATAAAAGTAGATTGTAAAAGCGGAATTGTGTTGAAGATCATCTCGTTTTGATGATAACCACTTGCCATGTCTATAGTGTATAAAATTATTGAGCATGCCCCAATTGATCTACGCGGCACTTAATTTGCCTATCCTTTCTTGTCACTCTTTGTACAGCCAAAAAAGGGTGTAGTTAGAGTTTCTGCTCGAGAAATCTCATCTCGCGAATCTCGAGAAAATTTTCAAATTTTTTACTCTCGAAATCTCGAGAAATATAAATTTCAAATTTTCGAGACTCCTATTTCTCAAGAAATAAATTTTTTTTAGCGGTACGCGGCACCTATTGTGCCTACCACCTATTTTTTATTATTAATTAAAATAAAAATTACAAAATTTTTGTTTATAATGCTCAAGATGAGATGTCACTTAAAACATTAAAATGTTTTTATTGCAAAATTCTCTTTCGTATATGGTTAAACTAGCCCAACAATTTTCACTCATCAATCACCCATTGCGAAGAGTCACTCGCGTGTAAGGCCTCATCAACGACGGGTTTACATCGGCATTTAACAAGCATCTATAACTTGAAGAGAAAATTATAAGAATCTTCTACCTGCGCAGTTTCTGAACCAACAACGACAACCAAAGAAATTAAACGCATCGGTGAGTATTTTAAAGGGTGGTTAAATTTTAAGGGCCGACGTTGAATGTAAATCACACCTAAACGTCAAGTTTTTTTCTGCATTTAATTTGACATTTCTCAATTTCAGACTAACTCAATTTGAACCATGGAAAGATGCACAATCGAGCAACGCGTTAAAGTTATTCAGGCATATTATGAAAATGGGCGTTCAAATCAAAATGCACTTCGTGATTTTTTCAGTGCATGCTCGTACAGCTCAGCTCGTACAGTAGAAAATATTACTGCTGTTCGCGATAGTGTGGCTGAAGAGCCGTCCACCTCAACTCGTCGTCGTGCCCAACAATTGCACCTCTCACGCTCGTCGTTGATGAACATTATGCATAAAGACTTGCATTTACACGTTTATAAGGTGCAATTGACACAAGAACTAAAGCCCCTTGACCATTCCAAACGTCGTCAATGGTCAGAATGGTGGCAAGAAATGGCAACAATGGATGATCAATTTTCGAAGAAAATCATCTTCAGTGATGAGGCACATTTTCACCTCAGTGGATTCGTCAATAAGTAGAATTGCCGCATTTGGGCGAATCATCATCCAAGAGTGATTGTCGAAAAACCAATGTACCTACAAAGAGTGACTGTTTGGTGCGGTTTATGGGCTGGCGGCATCATCGGACCGTATTTTTTCCAAAATGAGGCCGGTCAGGCAGTTACTGTGAATGGTGTTCGCTATCGTGAGATGATAACGAATTTTTTATGGCCCGAATTGGAAGATATGGATGTGGACGATATGTGGTTTCAACAGGACGGTGCCACTTGCCACACAGCTAACGAAACAATGGCTCTTTTGCGCGACAAATTCAATGGGCGTGTTATCTCACGTGGTGGCGATTGATATCGATGATACGATATCGGTGATTTGATATCGTTGGACTTTTTTCTTTGGGGTTATTTGAAAGAAAAGGTGTACGTCGATAAGCCAGCAACAATTCAAGAGCTACATGATGAGATAATTCGGCACATTAACGGCATAGAACCTCAATTATGTCTAAGCGTCATCGAAAATTTGAACTATCGGGTGGAGGTGTGCCGCCGAAGTCGCGGTGGCCATTTGGCCGATATTTTGTTCCATACGTAATTGAACCATACCATATTATCATAATAAAAAGAATTCACTAATTTCCTAAATAATTTGTGTTTTATTCAAAATCAACATCGGCCCTTAAAATTTAACCACCCTTTACAACTTCTGATAAAAGAGTCACACTGCGGCAAGAATTGTTTCTAAACTTGCTGCGAAGGATGGAATTTCAATTAATGCAATAAGTAAAAGCTCATTTATCCGAAAAAGTTTAAAATTACAAGGTTTTTTATTGCCGAAAAAACCATCAGATGTGATGAATTTAATATTTAAATTTCACGATCAACAGAAAATTTAGGATTGATGAGAATAGAAGGTACATGCCTTGCTGATAAGGCCATAGAAATGGTTACCAGTAAAATTCGATCGTTTGATTTGAATTACGAAACAGACATTGTTTCTATCACAAGTGATGGAGCCAGTGTAATGTTGAAATATGGTAGGTTGGCTGTAATGAAAGTTTTCTACGAAAAAACAAATTTCTTCGTGTAACACCTTAAGCGATGAGGTTGAGAATGAGGATTCAGATAATGATGATTTTGAGTCAGATGATTTAATTGAAAATGAATTTGTAGCAGATGACATTCGAATTAATTGTAGTATGCAGATTAAAAAACCAATAATAAAAATAAGGTGAATTGTAAAATTATTCGAAAACTTCCAATTCGAAATAGTATTCTCCAAGTAATAGTAAAGAAATGATTTCTGACGCGCACGAATGACAGTTGTTGTTAGATTGTAAGACCCGATGGAATACAATCGAAAGTATGACTGAACGTTTTTTAAAACTTAACGGCTATTTTAAAAACGCTAAGTGATCTCTATCTTGCGGGTGTCTATGGGATCACAAAACTGATGATTTCGTGGCCTCTAATATTAAGTGAAATGAAAAACCAGATTTTAAAAAAAAGGACTATTTGATGACTTCACTACTAAAGTTTCTTCAGAATCCTAATTACCTTAATAAGCCTGAAGAAGATGAGTTTTTTTCATTGTTTAAAAAATTATCAAAACTGCTAAAACATTGTCCCGGAGATTATTTCAAAATTTGGAAAAATGTTCGGCCGAAAACATTTCATCTTTTGACCGTGATTTCCCTGGTAGTTTATCAACGTCTCAGGATGATTTTATTTCTTTAGAACAACATTTGGCGGAGAGTTTTCGGGAATGTACAAAATTGCCAACAAAAATAGACGATGACTTCCGCACTTTGTCTACGGAAATGATGGTTTATGAAGTAACTGAGAAAATAACCAGTAATCTCGAAAACTTAAAGAACACTTTATTGGTAATTAAACCCACATCAATGCAAAACGAATCGAATTTTTCGGTCTCCGGAAATTTTTGTAGTAAGCGAAGTTATTTATTGTTTTGTAATAAAGAAATTATTATTAGAATTAATTTATTGTTAACATATTTTTCATTTCTCGAGGGTAAAATTAATATTCCCATATTCTCGAGAATCCCAAGAAAATTTTTGGAATTAAAAATGTTGGAAAATTCGAGATTCTCGAATCTCGAGAACGAAAAAAGTGCGAGAAAACAGAAACTCTAGGTGCAGTATAGGCTAGTGTCCGATGTGTTTTTCTTTCTTCTAACGTTTCTGGTACTTGCTTGTTTATTTAATCCACGTGGAACGTGGATTGGTTTTGTATCCTTGTATAGGTTAATTTCTGGGTTTATTCCTTTTATGATTGTGTTATGCTTGTTTCTTCATGATTGTGAAGTACATACCAAAAATAGTACATACCAAAGGATAGCGTAGAAAAATTTCTAACATATAAATAAATTTGGTTAAGTTTTAATGATATTTACTGTGCCAAACACACTACTTAGAAGTTCCATGAATTTGAATAAATTTTTATATTTTATTTAACCTATCCTAGAGATGTTCACGCGGTCTTACCTACATGATCAGATAGATCAGTCAAATCCCTATGAGTGTGATGAACGGGATTTAATTATGATGAATTTTAACTTGTCTAGAGACAATTTAACATTAACGGTTATATCGTCTATCCCAGAAATGTTCACGGGATCCCTTTTCACATATTCAAATAGGTCAGACTATTTTCTATCAATATTGTGAAAACGGGACAAGAATAATGATTTTCACCATGTTTTCCCAAATTTAAAACCTCCTCAATTGGAAAGTTTTTTGTTTTCGCCAATTGGAATTTTACCCAATTGACATTCCCAAATAAGCTACGAACCCGATTTATTGTAAAACAATCCAAATAACAGAAAACCTAGAGATGTTCACGCGACATTCCCAAATTTATTATTTTATATGCCTGTTTTCGTGTTTGCTTTCGTGTCCACTTATTGTAAAATTCATTATTACAGATCTTAAAAGGTCTTAATTCTTAACTTTTCTTTCTTCTAAAACAAAGTAAAAATCGTGATAATAGACTAGGTGCTAGTCAGCGGTATAATCATAGCTTTGAATTTTCCAAAACTATAAACGCGACCCTGTGAACATCTCCACGATTTCTATTATTCGATTGTTTTTACATTAAATCGGGCTTGTAGCGGCTCAAAATCCTTTTCACTTATTTACGAGGCATAGCTGGTTTTGCTGTCTCGATATTTATCGATTTTCGTTAAATATCGATAATTCAAATATTTACACGAGAAAAGAAATGAAAAACGAAAAAAGACAGCCGTTTGAGAAGTTCAAGAGACACAGTCTCATAATTAAAAGCGAAAGTGTCGCGAACAATCGTTCACACAGCACATCTGTGTGAACATGGTAAAACAATATTTATAGTGAAAATTTATACTTTAAAGATTTATAAATACATAAATAATTGTTAATAATAAAATATAGTGCGTGTTCATCATTTCAACAATTAATACCAGCCCCCATTTGAACGTCCTGTTCCGCAGAAATATTTTTCCTTAAAAATGACCCGCAAAGTAATATAATAGCCCGCAAGTCCCGCATTCGTGAACTGGGTGAATAACCTCATCAAATTTTACGAAAAAGCAGACGAACATTCTTGTATTCTTGTAAGCTGCAGAACACGTAGGCTGGTAGAAACCACGTTGGTTCGAACAAATGTTCGAACCTTCGACATCCTCTTTTTTGTCGCTCGATAACTGCCCAAAAATATAAAAAACGTTCTTATTTTTCAATGACGAACCATTAGAAATGTCTCATAAATTTATGCCACCTAGCCGCAATATTCCATTTTACGGTAAAATCTATCGAAGGTGATAAAAAAACGTTTATGCAAGTCGGACAAGCATTGATTGATCTAAGGATTAAACTACATAAACGTTAGATGTCGAACTATATATCAGTTTTAGTAACATCCCATTTAAACATATTTTTTGAAAATGGAAGCTGTAAAGTAAGTAATTTTAAATCTGAAATGCAGCAATTGTGTAAATACTTGGATCGTTAAACTCCACAGTTCGTTAGCATCAATTGTTTTTCATGGATGGCGCTAAAAGACAAGGTTACGTGGGAAAATGTGGAAAAGTCATTTGAATATGTCACCAAAAAGTTACCCAAAAATTAAACTCGAAAATAATGAATAATTCATCGGAACGGTTTTATGTAAAAAGTACGCAACTGCTGAAAAACGTGAAAATTGGAAAGACACTGGAGTTACAATTAATAAGCGATGAATCGAAATATTTCAACATTTTAACATTAAAAATGTGCCGTTTTCTAATTTAAAAAAATTATAGAATTTGGTTGGTGTCTACCAGGAACAAATGCTTCTACAGAACGAATATTTTCTTCGGTTAATAATTTATGGATAACTGAAAAAACACAAATGCAAATAGAAACTATCAAAGCCAGATTGATTAAAGGGAACCACGAAAATTGCGAAAAATTTTACGAAGATATTCCAAAAAATGATAACTCCGAGAAATACAACTACTATTTGTTTTGATCATTTAACATGGTTCGAAAAGGTAAAATTTTAATATTTTTTTATTAATTTATCCTTATATTTTAATTTTATGTATTTTTTTATTATTATCCAATCTCTGCAATCTGTTCTGGGGCCAAGACTCTCCCAACTCTTTCGCGGTTTGCTTTTCACGTCCTTACATTACGTAGTTGCCTGCCAAGTCGAGGACGATAGGTCCGATTTTATCACCATCTGTATATTGTATAGCTCATATCTGCCTATACTGGCATGTAAGATGGGTCGGCTCATGAGTTTTGCACTCCGACAGAGGGTCAAAGTTGTGCTTCATTTCATCACTGAACAAAATATGTTGACGAAAATTTACTTTTACATCCTGCCCCTATGGGGATCCAAACGCCAGAACTTTAACCACTGTGCCGTTTGGTAGGTAGAATAATAATTCTATGTATGCTTTCGTGTTATTATTAGCAGACAAACGAAGGCATGCACAAAAATGTGCAGAAGAATTTTTTTTTATATTTCTTACCTGTCCTGTATTTGCATCAGACAATTCTGGCCACCGTAGGCTCATACCTTATTTGGGAATGTCGTTCGTTTCCCGTTTTCACAATATTGATAGAAAATTGCCTGACCTATACGAATATATTAAAGAGATCCCGTGAACATTTCTGGGATAGGCGATATAACCGTAAACGTAAAAATTTCTCTAGACATTAAGTCGTGTAAGGCACAGTAAATATTAAAATAACCGAACGCTATCCGGAACTATCGAAAGTCGAAACTTTGAACTATCCAAAAGTATCAACAAGACCCTGTGAACATCTCTATGCTTTCTGTTATTTGATTGTTTTGCAATAAATCGGGTTCGTAGCTTATTTGGGAATGTCAATTGAGTAAAATTCTTATTGGCGAAAATACCAAAATTCCCAATTGAGAATTAAATTGGAAAGTAAGAAGTTTTAAATTTTGGAAACCATGATAAAATCATCAATCTTGTCGTTATATGAAAGAGATATCGTGAATATTTATGGGATAGGCGAATACCCATAAACGTAAAAATGTCTCTAGACAAGTTAAAAATCATCATAATTAGATCCCGTTCAGTAAATCTGAATCAGAGAAATATCTGCCCCTGAGTCATCAGTAAGTGTATTCATCTGTTCTGCTTTGCCTGCGATATAGTGTCTCTACCAGTTATTTTTTGTTTAACTTAAATTTGTAGCAACAAATATCCGAATTTCTGGAGGCACTTTACTGATGCTAGCAAAAATGCCTACGGTGCCGTTGTCTGTGTACGTTTCCTAGATCTGAAGGATTATGCTGCTAACTTAATGTGTTCAAAATCTCGAGTTGCTCTCTTAAAGTGCGTTTGCTCGCACATAGACTTAAGACAATTGCCCCGTCGAGACATGTTATTACTGGACAGATTATATGATAACTCTTCACTGGATTAGGTCCTCATCGTCCAAATAGAAAACCTACGTGGCACACCGTGTGCCCGATATTCAAGCAAGATCAGATCCAACTAAATAGCTGCACGTAGAATCAAAATTAAACCCAGCCGGTTTGATTTCAAGGGAACCTATCCTGAATTGCTTATGAATTCTGAACTGTGGTGGTTTGGACCTTATTTTCTTCATTCGTCAATTGAAGCTTGGAATAATTCACAGCAACTTATATAGAGTCAATGGAGGTCATCGAAGAAAAATCTAACTTCACTGCTACAATTGCAAGCGCTGAACCAGTTGACGATCTCGTAGATCGACTACATCGCAAAAATTCGTTGGTGACAATTCAAAACGCTATGGGATATATACATCGTTTCATCGGCAATTGCCGCTTAAAAAATTCAAAAATAACTGCAGAAGAAATAAAAATTGGATTAAATACTCTACTACGTCTAGTTCAATCCGCCTGCTTTCCAATAGTGTATACATAGTGAGTTACAAAAATCTATCTTCCTCGTACGTCATCCATTGCTGAAATCCCTTTCATTATTTATGGATCAGCAACACTTAATTAGAGTTGGTGGCAGTTTAAAATTTGCAGCAATTTCTTATAGATCAAGCCATCCACAAGCTGGACCACAAGCTCTTTTAGCAGCAGTTCGACAATCTCACTGGCCAATAAACGGAAAACAGATTGTTAGAAGGGTTAACAGGCAGTGTGTAATGTGATGCCGTGTAAAACCGCGATTTTCTGAACAAGTAATGGCGCATTTACTATCAGAACGAGTCAATCCAGCACCACCGTGTTACAATGTTGGCATAGATTATGCAGGACCATTATTCATCCATTATCGCATTCGTGGAAAGTGTCTGACTAAGACCTATTTGTCCATTTTTGTATGTCTTGCTACGAAAGGCGTTCAACTAGAATTAGCGTCTTGTTTCACAGCTGCCTCGTTTATTGGTGCATTTCGTAGTTTTATAGCCACAAACTGGTGGTATTTATGAAGCTGCTGTTAAGTCAGCTAAATATCATATTCGGTGCACGATGGGAAACGCGAACTTAACTTATGAGGAGCTCAACACATTAATAAAACAAGTTGAAGCGGTGCTAAATTCACGTCCCATCGCTCCAGTTACGACTGATGATAGTTTGGAAATCCTAACACCCGGCCATTTGCTCATTGGTCGATCGTTGACCGCTATACCTGAGTCAGCTATAATAAAACCTGATGACATAAAGTATGCTAAGCGGTGGGAGTTGGTAAACCTTTTATACAAACAATTCTGGTCAAGATGGTCAACTGACTATTTACAGCAATTGCAGCACAGGTACTATTGGAAGGATAAACAGAAAAATATTATTGAGAGAACAATCGTAATCATCAAGGACTCAAACCTACCACCTCTCAAATGAAAATTTGAGAGCATAACTGGACTTCATGCTAGTTCAGATGGATTAGTACGAGTATCTTTGATAAAAACTGCAACCGGACTAGTCAAACGAGCCATCGTCTTTGTTAATTTTTTTAATTGTTGCTTTTGCAATCAAATTGCCTCTCTGATATTTTATTAATGTAATATGCAAAAATAATTTGGAAAATAAAATGTTTTGTTAGCCGTAAAAGGTATGTTGAGATATTCGTTTCGAATTTCAACTTAAGCCGCACTTTACAATTAGAAATAAACAGCTGATAATTTATATGCAGCTATATCGCTTATTGCGAATAAATCATCAATTTCAGATCGCTCGTCAGCGAATATTACAAGCCGGTAATACGCTCCTGTAAAAACGCTCCGGTCCATTTTCAAATTTGTAACTTTAAAAAATAAAATCTTCGTTTTTTAATTTTACAATTCAAAATGTTTTTCAGTGCAGTCGTATTTAGTTGTATTGTTCCATGTTGCGAAAATGAACCAGTAAAGTTGATCGCGACCTCTCCCTCTGTTGGCTGCTAGTCGCTATCGTTACAACAACGCGGTCAGACAATTAAAAAAATCGTTTTCTTTGGCCGTCGGCGTAAATCAACTATATTCATGCAACCATGGTCGGAAATCTATGTAACAAAAGCCCTACAAAGGTGTGAAACTAAATCATTTATATCGCAAACAAAAAAATTGTAATAGTAAAACCCATTCATTAAAAATTATGCTCAACGATCACAATAAAACACTATTCCCCTATATAACTACTCATGACTATAAAATATACACGGTCGTACTTCAAATTATAAATCATGTTGCGTGTACTTAACCAGTAAAGTGTTTTGCGACAAATTTGATTTAATTTTTTTGTACACACAGAAGACATTAAAATAATAATAATATTAACAACAACAACAAAATTAATTATATAATTTATTTATATTCGTGTTTTCGTTGTTGGGTACCTCAATAAAAAAATCTTAACTACCAACTCAACAGCAAATAAATAAAAATTGCAAATTACAAAAATTTTAATTAAATTATTACAAATTTTTTTATATAAATTTTTATTTTTATTCCTAATTTTTCATAAAATTTTTAGCTTATTTAATTTATTTTATTATATATAAATTTATTATTTTTGTATTAAAATAAATAAACGAAAAAAACCCATGTAGCTCCTATTCGTATAAACAGGGTGTCCCAGAACTGGACGATCAAACGAAGCAGGGTGCTAGGGGTCCTCATTTCCAACAAAAACAGCCACGTAAAGTTTTTTCGAATTGTTGATGTTGCGTAAGTCCACTTTTAGTTTTTTTAGTGAAATCGCGAACGATGTGCCTTTCCAATAAAATCATTTGTATAAGCTGTGCTTTCTTCTGTCAAATAAAAACAATGGTGATGTAAAGTCTTTTTGTGTCCCAAAATTGTTTGTTTAGGTTTAAGTGACGCCAGCGGCAAAACAATGTACTACAGTAAGTCGTGTTTATTAAAAAAATGCACTAAACAAAAGTTAGTAGCCCGAATTAAATAAAATTTGTGGTATAAAAAGAAAAACATTTTGTAATTCCTGTTAGTAGTTCCATACATACATACTCGAACGTTAATCATTAAAATGTCAATAAGCTATGACGCTTAATATATTTCATTTATGGCTTATTTAATGGCAACGCCCGAGTAGCAGCAAGAGTATACCAGAGACGTACAGTGAAGACAAAGTCCCTTGTCATCCAAGATATGAAACAGACGACCCATCTGTAAGTGTTCGTTGTTTATCAAAACGTTCGGGCGTGCCATGATCCACGTTGCATCGTATTTAAAAAAATCAGTTGCACCCTTACCATGTGCAACGTGTACAAGACCTTTTATTTGCTGGCCATGAAACCATTTTTAACAATATTTTATGAAGTGACGAAACATGTTTTAAAAGGGAGGGGATATTCAATATCCATAACTTACACTATTGGGCCCGCGTAAATCCAAAAAAAGTGCTGCCTCATTCAACACCAATTTAGTCATCGGAAAATTGATTGGCTCATTTGAACTCCCATGTCGGATCAACGGGGAAGTCTATCTAAGTTTTCTACAAAATGACTTGCATCAATGATGGAGCTCCCGTCACTATACACAAGTAGTGAGACAACACCTGAACGTAAATTATTCAAGCCGCTAAATTGCACGGGATGGGTCCGTTGCAATCACCGTGGTCTCCTGATCTAAATCCTTTAGAATTTTTTCTGTAGGGTTATTATAAAAAGCTGGTTTATGAAAGAGTAAACCAGACCAATCAGGAGATGCTGCAACGTATAACCGAAGCGTCGAATATTATTAGAAGTAACGAACGTGCATTTCGACGGATTAAGCAAAATTTTATACGGCGATGCCGATTATGTATTTTGGCAAATGGTGAACACTTCAAACACTTATTTTAATATTTAAAATTAATTAAAAAAAAAATTATTTTATTCGTTTTGTTTTATTTCTAACAAAGCATCGATTAATTTTGTTAAGTGCATTTTTTAATAAAGCCCGGTTTGTGATACCATTTTAAAATCTGGGTGAACTTTCTGTAGTACATTATTTTCCCGCTGGCGTCAATTAAACATCAACAATATTTTTTTTAGAAACATAAAGACTTTACATAATCACTGTTTTTATTTGACAGAAGAAAATTCAGCTTATAAAAATAACTTTATTAGACAGGCACAACTTTCTAGATCGTACTAAAAAGTAATTTAAACAAAATAACTCTTGGTTTTTTTGTGGGTTCAAGCGATTTCTCTAAAAAACACTAAAAGTGGAATAACTTTCGCACCATCGAACAACTCGAAAAAATTTTACGTGGCTGTTTTTGGTGGAAATGAGCTCCCCTATCACCCTGCTTCGTTTGATCCTCCAATTCTGGGACACCCTGCATGGAGAAATACATAAGACAAAAATAAAAATAATTTTTAAGTAGAAAACAAAGTATTTTGATTTTATGAAAAAGATAATTAAGTTATAATATAAAAAAAAAATATAAATTGTTAGATAAAATTTAATTTAGCGTTGTGGTTAAAAATACCGGGTGTATACTTTCGCATTTATATACAGGAAAATATCTCTTAACGATAAATTGAATAATGAATTTTCAGTGTACGAACATTTTTTTTGTTTGCTTAATTTTTTTGGAAAAATGAAAATATTAGTATTTGTTGTTGCTGTATATTCGTTTCAATTCATTAATCATTGTTAGTAACTTTGGCTGTGTATACTCGTACATTTATAGCAAATACATAATATTTGTGTTATGGTTCTATTTGGGAAACACAAGTGTATATAGCGAACCGAACGAACGAATGAAATCTAATTGATTATTTTTATTGATAATTTGACTTTTAACTTCTCATTTGTTTAAGGCAATTTAGTATGAATGATTATGTTATCATGGTGTTTTGGTTGAGTTTGCTGTTTTTCCCTGTTATCTTGACATAAGTAAAATATGGTAAAAGGTTGATACTAAAAGCTATAGCACAAGGTGAGATAATTAATGATTTTTGTATACGAACTACTACATTATGGAAGGTACAAGGTTTAAAAAATTCGATCAAGCGCGAGGCTGACTCGCGCGACAAGTATTCCGTAAAATTTCATTTCACAAAATAAATCCAATTTGAATGGGAAGCAGAATTTTCATGATCACAATTCGTGGGGAGGTCCGACATGTCAAAACTATGTCAGAGTTGATTCTGGAAAAGGTCAAAATATATACGAGGGCATTTCATGTTTTTAAATCTTTCATATGATATGTTCCAAGTATAATATCATTTTCACCAACAACTTTAGAAGCAACTGTCCCCAGAAACTTACCGGTGCTAATTTGACAGAACATTTTTTGAGCTGCATCACTTTGCCATACGTTCCTTACAAATACTTGTTGGCCTGCAAAAAATGTTCGCTTACGGCTTCGTAGGTTGGACCGAGCTGAATGCTGTGAGTGAGCTTTACGTAAGTTAGTAAAACTATTAATTTATCTGCAATACATAACTGAACTTCATTGTCCATGTATTAAAATGAGATTAGTGCGCTTACTGTGGGTCGGAGTCCATGATTATGAATTTTAAATTTGTTTGACTCATAGATGAAAAATTTGTAAGAATCCCAACAATCAGTTTCGAACGGATGAGACTATTGATTTGCAAAATCAGTCGCCTACGCCTTGCTTAGCCTACGAAAATCGATTCTTTCGATTTTTTTCATCTATATTTCATTCTCACAACTAACTCTTTCGTGTACGAATTTATATTTTTAATTTTTGTTTTTCTATTGTAATGTTTTTTTTATTGTGATTGTTCCGTATATTGGTCTATCTTCAGTGCTCTCAGAAGAAAAGCCCGTAATACGGGTGTAAACAATAACAGAAAGAGAACATAACGATGTTGCACCATGACATTTATTTTGAAAAAATTTCTTTATGCACAATATTTTTGGTAATAGCATTGATCCAACTAATAAGTTCCCCTGATAGGGGCCATATAAAATTTTATCTTTTACATCCGTGGATTTTCGGACTCGTGATAATGCTACGTATAGTTGACCATAGCCAAATACAGGTTCTGGTAAGAATAAACCCATTTTTTCTAATGCCTGTCCCTGAGACTTGTTGATAGTCATTGCAAATGCCAATTTAATTGGAAATTGTCTTCGGCGTAAAATAAACGGTAAGTGTGTGTTGAGTTTCCTTTTCGCCACTTAAAGTTAAAACGTCGGCAATTATTAAATTTGGTTTCAGCTGTCGAACAATTAATCGAGTCCATTACAAAGTCCTCGCTTTGTACTAAGATTTCTTAATAGATTTATGATACCACCAACTATTAAGTTCAATTTATGAAGCGGCATCCCAGATGGCGTTAAATCATTTAAGAATTCTGTCGGGTAGCTCTCATCATTTGCATCATCAATCGAGCCAATGCTATAATATGTGACTATAAAATTGCAATTTTTGAAAAGATTTCGGCATCAACTGGCGACAGCGTTTCACCAAAGATTTCTGTTATTATACAGCCTTTGCAAATAAGGTTGCTCGGAATTTCAATTAAGTCGTCGGTTAAAGTTCCATCGCCTATTTTAAGTAACCAATTACTGCATTGTGGGTCCACTGATCGTACGTTAATCTGAAGCCTGAGAACATTAAACTTTTCCCAAAGGCCATGAAATTTTAAGCTAGCTTCAACAATTTCAGGCTCACTACATTGTACAATTACAGGTAAGGTTTGACTATAATCTTCACCAAGTAGTATTGTTCCACTGTCAAATGGTTTCCGGTTTTTCATTATTTCTTTACAAAGCTTATTGACAGAATTCATGGCAACATCAGGTGGCATTGCAGCTTCATCCGATATAATTAATTTTGCCTTTCTAATTAATTCTGCGTCAATAGATGTCGTTCGCACATAGAGGACATTGAGGTTTCTACGATTGGCACAGTTAAATTTGAGGCTTAAACATGGATTGTAGGCGGAACAATCCATGAATTATCCACTGTCTTACCATTTAATTGACTGCCACAAGCACTTCGCTGGTATTTTGGATATCCGTTACAGGTAACTATCGATTCATCTTGAAAACTTTTAGGGAAATTTTTGCTGCATATTCCATTGACCATGCAAGGTGAATTGGGGTTTTGCTCTCCACAGGGACCACGTTTTGTAATGATAGCATGTAGCTTTGGATAAACGGCAATATCTGGAATTTCCGCAGACATCAATTTATCAATGGTTTCTGAATCTTTTGGTTTATCTTCGTACCCGACAATCAAGAGAATATGGGCATGAGGTAGTCCTCGTTTTTGAAACTCAATGACATGCACCTTCGTAACTGAAACTCCGAAAACATGCTTTCTCGAAATGTCATCGAGCAATTCTTGAAGCTTTAACTTGAAGACCATTGCCACTAAATCGGGGCGAAATTCCGGAGACTAAACTTCCAACAAATTATCACTTATTTCACTCCATTTTGGATTACATGTCATTGTAATGAAATAGTCCGGCTTGCCATATTTACGGACAACCGCCATAGCATCTTGATAGTTGTGGGCCATATTTCTCGGGATTCCTTGGAATGATGATGGAAGGATTATGGTTGTTACAGGAACTAAACCTTGATAAATAGCTTCACTTTGCAAGTAATCCATAAGGCCACTGTATTTTTCCGCTCTGAGTTTTTTTTGATTTTGCCGAACATAATTGAGACGATTTGCTTCTGTTTTAATATACGCGCCAACAATATATTGTTGTGTTAGTATTCCGCCGCATTAAAAGGGATTAAATTCATCCCGATTAGAAGGTCGATAACCATAATACTGCATTTGAGTAACTCGAGTTCGTGGATTTACAGATTGTCGGTTTCTTATATTTGAAAGTGTTGATGGTTGAAAAAGAGGCAAACCAATACCCTAACTTTGATCACCAAGTGGGAAAAACATTGGATATATCATTGGTTCTCTCAGTTTTACGTGGGTTTGCATCATTAAAATTAGCGCGGCACTGAATTAAAAGATCTCGTTCAAGTGGAGGCTCTCCATTATCATTTTGAAAAATTAAAACAATTTCATCAGATCTCAGAAAATTATATTGTCGTTGATCAAATCTTCGATCTTGCATTATCGCCATTGAAATCGAAGGTGGATCTGTGCCGTTTTCTTGAGCATCGTGAATGGACTCTTGTTCTACCTCATAAACCATTTTAAATCCTTCTGCGGTTGGATTTATGGTGGCCATTAACGAACTCAACTCTTGCATTAGTTGCGGGGTACACTTAGCACTAATATAAATTTGATTTTGAATTAATTATTTATGAACTATAATTCACTCGAATTGAATGAAAAACGGATGAAAAACGAAAACCGCCATTATTCATCACTTATTCAATCAAACAATAAAATTTCTAAAAAATTAAAAACGGATTTAAAAGAAAAGATTACAGATAGACTCCGTTAAGCGTAAACTCTTTTGTGAAGTTTATAATACATGAAAATGACGTTTTCAAATTCATAGGACATTAAAATTTATAATTTTTAATTAACAGTTTTATAATTTATATTAATTCGTATCTATTGCAAATACAAAATTAAATTAACAACAATATTTTTTATTTATTTTGGCTACGCATTTAACAATACACGTGTTTTTTTTTATTGTATATAGGAGGCTATGAAAAAAAACGAAAAAAAATTATAAATTGCGAAAGAGCGCAAATACACATTTTTAATTCATGCTGTCCTATTTTATTGCTTCACGCTGGCATTTTATATATTAAGATTCTTACTTAATAACCAAAATTCAAGTAAGTGCTATATGTCAGCACTTTACGTTTATAACTTTGTGTTACCAGCTGAATTGGTAACATGTTCCCGGGGCCTAGTTGTTGATTGACTACTGGTCTGGATGTGGACCTGCTGTAGCAACTTGAGTTGTCCTTCTGTTCTTCACATATATGATGGCTGCTGCTATCACTAATATTCGTATAACGACGTCAGATATTTTGTAGTGTCATGCATGTTTACTTCGGTACCTGATGTCGCTTAAATTATGAGTTCCGATTTGCTCCGAGGGTAGGATCTAACATCAAATGATCACTCAAATTAAATTGTGGCATGAATGAGCATTCAAATCGACTACTAAATGCTCTGAACTACACACAGCATTGATCTAGTCTTTGGATTTCTTCTCCTTGGACGAGAGTGATCGTTGCTTCGATCATTCCGCTGCTACTTTCACGTTACTTATATCACTTTTGTTTCCACGATAAATTGTGTCCACGATAAATGGTTTCCACGATAAATTGTTCTACGGTAAATTGTTCATGGTAAACTGACAGTAAATCAAAATGATATTGTGAACTCTGTGTCTGTTCTGTTGTTAGTTAAAACTGATAAATTTTAAATCTCCGAATACAAATACAACGTATAAAATTTCTACACCTGCGAGGCGTTCATAAAGCACACAAAAAGCTGTACGGGCGAATGTTCAATTTATGTATAAATGCGATTATAGTTATTGTGCACCAATATATACGTCGATATATAAAATATAATATAAAACATTATGTATGAATGAAATATTATTGCTTTGTTACTAATCTCTGTATATATATAGTTTTTAAAAATATTTCAACACAAAAAAAGCTTGTGCAGAATTATTAAAAACAAATCAAATTTATTTTTTTATCAATAAATTCCAATAAATATGTATCCAGATACGTTATTATGAAAAAAAAAAAAAAAAAATAGAAAATATTTTTCCACAACAACAGGATGATTTTTAAATGGAAATACAATAAAAACATAAAATCTAGGTACGTGCTTTTTGAATAAGCTTTTTTAATATTTTTGTCTCTGTACCAAATTCGATTTTTCTTCGTTTTTCACATTACATCCAATGTACGTTACGTTATATAGCGAGAGTTTATTTTTATTACATTCGAATAATTTATTTTATTTTATTTCGTATTAGTGTCGATATGCGATAATATATAAAAGCGCTGACAATGGTATATGACACCTTTCATGTGTTTTTTGTCGTATCCAAGCTTTTCTTCTACTTGTATATTTTTCCGCCATATTTTTTTGTTTTTATTTTGTATTGTTGTTGTACTTTTTATTATTTTTATTACATATATTTTATTATTCTGTTGTTTTTGGGTGGTGGATGTGTAATGTGTATATGCGAATGTGTTGTTTCCTTGGATCTGGTGGTTGGATGCTGAATTCGTGGAAAAACCTTTAAAAATTGGAAAAATATTATACTTTGTTTTGTTTTTGGAAAATAAAGGCGCCAGTAAGCCATATATAAAAAATACATGTTTCCTCTCTCCCCGCGTGCAATACTCTGTGTGTGCCGGTTCGGTTACATGTTTGAATATGATACTTTCTTT
>CAVNVL010000011.1:0-87780 GCA_963691935.1 Nephrotoma guestfalica | reverse complement strand
CTGGACCATTCTCGGACCAATCAAGATCTGTAGAAAATTAAATTCTAAGAACTTTTCTAGTATATCCCATTTCCAACGAGTGATAATGAAAAAGTTACTTGAGGTAGATTAATCGAAAATGTGTATAGCGCTAACTCAAGCAACCGAATGGATTGTCTCGTATAAAAATTCAAAACTCAAAAAACGATATTTCGAATGAATAAACTAGGCATTCCAGCCATGATATCAACATAAAATTTTGAATGCAGCTAGGTATTGAGGTCATTAATAACGGGGAATTCTAAAAACTTAACTATTATGGTCCAAACAGAAACTCATCTCCTGATGGCTGGACCATTCTCGGACCAATCTAGATCTGTAGAAAATTAAATTCTAAGAACTTTTCTAGTATGTCCCATTTCTCTACGATTGATAATGAAAAAGTTACTTGAGGTAGACTAATCGAAAATGTGTATAGCGCTAACTCAAGCAACCGAATGGATTGTCTCGTATAAAAATTCAAAACTCAAAAAACGATATTTCGAATGAATAAACTAGGCATTCCAGCCATGATATCAACATAAAATTTTGAATGCAGCTAGGTATTGAGGTCATTAATAACGGAAAATTCGTAAAACATAACTATTATGGTCCAAACAGAAACTCATATCATGTTGGCTGGACCATTCTCGGACCAATCTAGATCTGTGGAAAATTAAATTCTAAGAACTTTTCTAGTATGTCTCATTTCTCTACGATTGATAATGAAAAAATTACTTGAGGTAGATTAATCGAAAATGTGTATAGCGCTAACTCAAGCAACCGAATGGATTGTCTCCTATAAAAATTCAAAACTCAAAAAACGATATTTCGAATGATTAAACTAGGCATTCCAGCAATGATATCAACATAAAATTTTGAATGCAGCTAGGTATTGAGGTCATTAATAACGGAGAATTCTAAAATCTTAACTATTATGGTCCAAACAGAAACTCATCTCCTGATGATTGGACCATTCTCGGACCAATCTAGATCTGTAGAAAATTAATTCTAAGAACTTTTCTAGTATGTCCCATTTCTCTACGATTGATAATGAAAATGTTACTTGAGGTAGATTAATCGAAAATGTGTATAGCGCTAACTCAAGCAACGGAATGGATTGTCTCGTATAAAAATTCAAAACTCAAAAAAACGATATTTCGAATGAATAAACTAGGCATTCCAGCCATGAGATCAACATAAAATTTTGAATGAAGCTAGGTATTGAGGTCATTAATAACGGAGAATTCTAAAAACTTAACTATTATGGTCCAAACAGAAACTCATCTCCTGAAGGCTGGACCATTCTCGGACCAATCTAGATCTGTAGAAAATTAAATTCTACGAACTTTTCTAGTATGTCCCAGTTCTCTACGATTGATAATGAAAAAGTTACTTAAAGGTAGATTAATCGAAAACTTAACTATTATGGTCTAAACAGATACTCATCTCCTGATGATTGGACCATTCTCGGACCAATCTAGATCTGTAGAAAATTATATTCTAAGAACTTTTCTAGTATGTCCCATTTCTCTACGATTGATAATGAAAAAGTTACTTGAGGTAGATTAATCGAAAATGTGTATAGCGTTTGTCTCGTACAAAAATTCAAAACTCAAAAAAATGATATTTCGAATGAATAAACTAGGCATTCCAGCCATGATATCAACTTAAAATTTTGAATGCAGCTAGGTATTGAGGTCATTAATAACGGAGAATTCTAAAAACTAAACTATTATGGTCCAAACAGAAACTCATCTCCTGATGATTGGACCATTCTCGGACCAATCTAGATCTGTAGAAAATTAAATTCTACGAACTTTTCTAGTATGTCCCAGTTCTCTACGATTGATAATGAAAAAGTTACTTAAAGGTAGATTAATCGAAAACTTAACTATTATGGTCTAAACAGATACTCATCTCCTGATGATTGGACCATTCTCGGACCAATCTAGATCTGTAGAAAATTATATTCTAAGAACTTTTCTAGTATGTCCCATTTCTCTACGATTGATAATGAAAAAGTTACTTGAGGTAGATTAATCGAAATGTGTATAGCGCTAACTCAAGCAACCGAATAGTTTGTCTCGTACAAAAATTCAAAACTTAAAAAACGATATTTCGAATGAATAAACTAGGCATTCCAGCCATGATATCAACATGAAATTTTGAATGCAGCTTGGTATTGAGGTCATTAATAACGGAGAATTCTAAAAACTTAACTATTATGGTCCAAACAAAAATTCATCTTATGATGGCTGGACCATTCTCGGACCAATCTAGGTCTGTAGAAAATTAAATTCTAAGAACTTTTCTGGTATGTCCCATTTCTCTACGATTGATAATGAAAAAGTTACTTGAGGTAGATTAATCGAAAATGTGTATGGCGCTAACTCAAGCAACCGAATGGATAGTCTCGTATAAAAATTCAAAACTCAAAAAAACGATATTTCGAATGAAGAAACTAGGCATTCCAGCCATGATATCAACATAAAATTTTGAATGCAGCTAGGTATTGAGGTCATTAATAACGGAGAGTTCTAAAAACTTAACTATTATGGTCCAAACAGAAACACATCTCCTGATGACTGGACCATTCTCGGACCAATCTAGATCTGTGGAAAATTAAATTCTAAGAACTTTTCTAGTATGTCCCATTTCTCTACGATTGATAATGAAAAAGTTACTTGAGGTAGATTAATCTAAAATGAGCGCTAACTCAAGCAACCGAATGGATTGTCTCGTATAAAAATTCAAAACTCAAAAAACGATATTTCGAATGAATAAACTAGGCATTCCAGCCATGATATCAACATAAAATTTTGAATGCAGCTAGGTATTGAGGTCATTAATAACGGAGAGTTCTAAAAAATTAACTATTATGGTCCAAACAGAAACTCAACTCCTGATGGCTGGACCATTCTCGGACCCATCTAGATCTGTAGAAAATTAAATTCTAAGAACTTTTCTAGTATGTCCCATTTCTCTACGATTGATAATGAAAAAGTTACTTGAGGTAGATTAATCGAAAATGTGTATAGCGCTAACTCAAGCAACCGAATGGATTGTCTCGTATAAAAATTCAAAACTCAAAAAACGATATTTCGAATGAATAAACTAGGCATTCCAGCCATGATATCAACATAAAATTTTGAATGCAGCTAGGTATTGAGGTCATTAATAATGTAGAATTCTAAAAACTTAACTATTATGCTCCAAACAAAAACTCATCTCCTGATGGCTGGACCATTCTCGGACCAATCAAGATCTGTAGAAAATTAAATTCTAAGAACTTTTCTAGTATATCCCATTTCCAACGAGTGATAATGAAAAAGTTACTTGAGGTAGATTAATCGAAAATGTGTATAGCGCTAACTCAAGCAACCGAATGGATTGTCTCGTATAAAAATTCAAAACTCAAAAAACGATATTTCGAATGAATAAACTAGGCATTCCAGCCATGATATCAACATAAAATTTTGAATGCAGCTAGGTATTGAGGTCATTAATAACGGGGAATTCTAAAAACTTAACTATTATGGTCCAAACAGAAACTCATCTCCTGATGGCTGGACCATTCTCGGACCAATCTAGATCTGTAGAAAATTAAATTCTAAGAACTTTTCTAGTATGTCCCATTTCTCTACGATTGATAATGAAAAAGTTACTTGAGGTAGACTAATCGAAAATGTGTATAGCGCTAACTCAAGCAACCGAATGGATTGTCTCGTATAAAAATTCAAAACTCAAAAAACGATATTTCGAATGAATAAACTAGGCATTCCAGCCATGATATCAAAATAAAATTTTGAATGCTGCTAGGTATTGAGGTCATTAATAACGGAGAATTCTAAAAACTTAACTATTATGGTCCAAACAGAAACTCATCTCCTGATGGCTGGACCATTCACGGACCAATCTAGATCTGTTGAAAATTAAATTCTAAGAACTTTTCTAATATGCCCCATTTCTCTACTATTGATAATGAAAAAGTTACTTGAGGTAGATTAATCGAAAATGTGTATAGCGCTAACTCAAGCAACCGAATGGATTGTCTCGTATAAAAATTCAAAACTCAAAAAACGATATTTCGAATGAATAAACTAGGCATTCCAGCCATGATATCAACATAAAATTTTGAATGCAGCTAGGTATTGAGGTCATTAATAACGGAGAATTCTAAAAACTTAACTATTATGGTCCAAACAGAAACTCATCTCCTGATGGCTGGACCATTCTCGGACCAATCAAGATCTGTAGAAAATTAAATTCTAAGAACTTTTCTAGTATATCCCATTTCCAACGAGTGATAATGAAAAAGTTACTTGAGGTAGATTAATCGAAAATGTGTATAGCGCTAACTCAAGCAACCGAATGGATTGTCTCGTATAAAAATTCAAAACTCAAAAAACGATATTTCGAATGAATAAACTAGGCATTCCAGCCATGATATCAACATAAAATTTTGAATGCAGCTAGGTATTGAGGTCATTAATAACGGGGAATTCTAAAAACTTAACTATTATGGTCCAAACAGAAACTCATCTCCTGATGGCTGGACCATTCTCGGACCAATCTAGATCTGTAGAAAATTAAATTCTAAGAACTTTTCTAGTATGTCCCATTTCTCTACGATTGATAATGAAAAAGTTACTTGAGGTAAATTAATCGAAAATGTGTATAGCGCTAACTCAAGTAACCGAATGGATTGTCTCGTATAAAAATTCAAAACTCAAAAAACGATATTTCGAATGAATAAACTAGGCATTCCAGCCATGATATCAACATAAAATTTTGAATGCAGCTAGGTATTGAGGTCATTAATAATATAGAATTCTAAAAACTTAACTATTATGCTCCAAACAGAAACTCATCTCCTGATGGCTGGACCATTCTCGGACCAATCTAGATCTGTAGAAAATTAAATTCTAAGAACTTTTCTAGTATATCCCATTTCCAACGAGTGATAATGAAAAAGTTACTTGAGGTAGACTAATCGAAAATGTGTATAGCGCTAACTCAAGTAACCGAATGGATTGTCTCGTATAAAAATTCAAAACTCAAAAAACGATATTTCGAATGAATAAACTAGGCATTCCAGCCATGATATCAACATAAAATTTTGAATGCAGCTAGGTATTGAGGTCATTAATAATGTAAAATTCTAAAAACTTAACTATTATGCTCCAAACAAAAACTCATCTCCTGATGGCTGGACCATTCTCGGACCAATCAAGATCTGTTGAAAATTAAATTCTAAGAACTTTTCTAGTATATCCCATTTCCAACGAGTGATAATGAAAAAGTTACTTGAGGTAGATTAATCGAAAATGTGTATAGCGCTAACTCAAGCAACCGAATGGATTGTCTCGTATAAAAATTCAAAACTCAAAAAACGATATTTCGAATGAATAAACTAGGCATTCCAGCCATGATATCAACATAAAATTTTGAATGCAGCTAGGTATTGAGGTCATTAATAACGGGGAATTCTAAAAATTTAACTATTATGGTCCAAACAGAAACTCATCTCCTGATGGCTGGACCATTCTCGGACCAATCTAGATCTGTAGAAAATTAAATTCTAAGAACTTTTCTAGTATGTCCCATTTCTCTACGATTGATAATGAAAAAGTTACTTGAGGTAGACTAATCGAAAATGTGAATAGCACTAACTCAAGCAACCGAATGGATTGTCTCGTGTAAAAATTCAAAACTCAAAAAACGATATTTCGAATGAATAAACTAGGCATTCCAGCCATGATATCAACATAAAATTTTGAATGCTTCTAGGTATTGAGGTCATTAATAACGGAGAATTCTAAAAACTTAACTATTATGGTCCAAACAGAAACTCATCTCCTGATGGCTGGACCATCCTCGGACCAATCTAGATCTGTTGAAAATTAAATTCTAAGAACTTTTCTAATATGCCCCATTTCTCTACTATTGATAATGAAAAAGTTACTTGAGGCAGATTAATCGAAAATGTGTATAGCGCTAACTCAAGCAACCGAATGGATTGTCTCGTATAAAAATTCAAAACTCAAAAAACGATATTTCGAATGAATAAACTAGGCATTCCAGCCATGATATCAACATAAAATTTTGAATGCAGCTAGGTATTGAGGTCATTAATAACGGAGAATTCTAAAAACTTAACTATTATGATCCAAACAGAAATTCATCTCCTAAAGGCTGGACCATTCTCTGACCAATCTAGATATTTCGAATAATTAAACTAAGCATTCCAGCCATGATATCAACATAAAATTTTGAATGCAGCTAGGTATTGAGGTCATTAATAACGGAGAATTCTAAAAACTTAACTATTATGGTCCAAACAGAAACTCATCTCCTGATGGCTGGAACTTTCCCGGACCAATCTAGATCTGTAGAAAATTAAATTCTAAGAACTTTTCTAGTATGTCCCATTTCCTACGATTGATAATGAAAAAGTTACTTGAGGTAGATTAATCGAAAATATGTATAGCGCTAACTCAAGCAACCGAATGGTTTGTCTCGTATAAAAATTCAAATCGCAAAAAAACGATATTTCGAATGAATAAACTAGGCATTCCAGCCATGATATCAACATAAAATTTTGAATGCAGCTAGGTATTGAGGTCATTAATAACGGAGAATTCTAAAAACTTAACTATTATGGTCCAAACAGAAACTCATCTCCTGATGGCTGGACCATTCTCGGACCAATCTAGATCTGTAGAAAATTAAATTCCAAGAACTTTTTTAGTATGTCTAATTTCTCTACGATTGATAATGAAAAAGTTACTTGAGGTAGATTAATCGAAAATGTGTATAGCGCTAACTCAAGCAACCGAATGGATTGTCTCGTATAAAAATTCAAAACTTAAAAAACGATATTTCGAATGAATAAACTAGGCATTCCAGCCATGATATCAACATAAAATTTTGAATGCAGCTAGGTATTGAGGTCATTAATAACGGAGAATTCTAAAAACTTAACTATTATGGTCCAAACAAAAATTCATCTTCTGATGGCTGGTCCATTCTCGGACCAATCTAGATCTGTAGAAAATTAAATTCTAAGAACTTTTCTGGTATAGCCCATTTCTCTACGATTGATAATGAAAAAGTTACTTGAGGTAGATTAATCGAAAATGTGTATAGCGCTAACTCAAGCAACCGAATGGATTGTCTCGTATAAAAATTGAAAACTCAAAAAAACGATATTTCGAATGAATAAACTACGCATTCCAGCCATGATATCAACATAGAATTTTGAATGCAGCTAGGTATTGAGGTCATTAATAACGGAAAATTCGTAAAACATAACTATTATGGTCCAAACAGAAACTCATATCATGTTGGCTGGACCATTCTCGGACCAATCTAGATCTGTAGAAAATTAAATTCTAAGAACTTTTCTAGTATGTCTCATTTCTCTACGATTGATAATGAAAAAATTACTTGAGGTAGATTAATCGAAAATGTGTATAGCGCTAACTCAAGCAACCGAATGGATTGTCTCCTATAAAAATTCAAAACGTAAAAAACGATATTTCGAATGATTAAACTAGGCATTCCAGCCATGATATCAACATAAAATTTTGAATGCAGCTAGGTATTGAGGTCATTAATAACGGAGAATTCTAAAAACTTAACTATTATGGTCCAAACAGAAACTCATCTCCTGATGATTGGACCATTCTCGGACCAATCTAGATCTGTAGAAAATTAATTCTAAGAACTTTTCTAGTATGTCCCATTTCTCTACGATTGATAATGAAAAAGTTACTTGAGGTAGATTAATCGAAAATGTGTATAGCGCTAACTCAAGCAACGGAATGGATTGTCTCGTATAAAAATTCAAAACTCAAAAAAACGATATTTCGAATGAATAAACTAGGCATTCCAGCCATGAGATCAACATAAAATTTTGAATGAAGCTAGGTATTGAGGTCATTAATAACGGAGAATTCTAAAAACTTAACTATTATGGTCCAAACAGAAACTCATCTCCTGAAGGCTGGACCATTCTTGGACCAATCCAGATCTGTAGAAAATTAAATTCTAAGAACTTTTCTGGTATGTCCCATTTCTCTACGATTGATAATGAAAAAGGACTTGAGGTAGATTAATCGAAAATGTGTATAGCGTTTGTCTCGTACAAAAATTCAAAACTCAAAAAAATGATATTTCGAATGAATAAACTAGGCATTCCAGCCATGATATCAACTTAAAATTTTGAATGCAGCTAGGTATTGAGGTCATTAATAACGGAGAATTCTAAAAACTAAACTATTATGGTCCAAACAGAAACTCATCTCCTGATGATTGGACCATTCTCGGACCAATCTAGATCTGTAGAAAATTAAATTCTAAGAACTTTTCTAGTATGTCTTAGTTCTCTACGATTGATAATGAAAAAGTTACTTAAAGGTAGATTAATCGAAAACTTAACTATTATGGTCTAAACAGAAACTCATCTCCTGATGATTGGACCATTCTCGGACCAATCTAGATCTGTAGAAAATTATATTCTAAGAACTTTTCTAGTATGTCCCATTTCTCTACGATTGATAATGAAAAAGTTACTTGAGGTAGATTAATCGAAATGTGTATAGCGCTAACTCAAGCAACCGAATGGTTTGTCTCGTACAAAAATTCAAAACTTAAAAAACGATATTTCGAATGAATAAACTAGGCATTCCAGCCATGATATCAACATAAAATTTTGAATGCAGCTTGGTATTGAGGTCATTAATAACGGAGAATTCTAAAAACTTAACTATTATGGTCCAAACAAAAATTCTTCTTATGATGGCTGGACCATTCTCGGACCAATCTAGGTCTGTAGAAAATTAAATTCTAAGAACTTTTCTGGTATGTCCCATTTCTCTACGATTGATAATGAAAAAGTTACTTGAGGTAGATTAATCGAAAATGTGTATGGCGCTAACTCAAGCAACCGAATGGATTGTCTCGTATAAAAATTCAAAACTCAAAAAAACGATATTTCGAATGAAGAAACTAGGCATTCCAGCCATGATATCAACATAAAATTTTGAATGCAGCTAGGTATTGAGGTCATTAATAACGGAGAGCTCTAAAAACTTAACTATTATGGTCCAAACAGAAACTCATCTCCTGATGACTGGACCATTCTCGGACCAATCTAGATCTGTGGAAAATTAAATTCTAAGAACTTTTCTAGTATGTCCCATTTCTCCACGATTGATAATGAAAAAGTTACTTGAGGTAGATTAATCTAAAATGAGCGCTAACTCAAGCAACCGAATGGATTGTCTCGTATAAAAATTCAAAACTCAAAAAACGATATTTCGAATGAATAAACTAGGCATTCCAGCCATGATATCAACATAAAATTTTGAATGCAGCTAGGTATTGAGGTCATTAATAACGGAGAGTTCTAAAAAATTAACTATTATGCTCCAAACAGAAACTCATCTCCTGATGGCTGGACCATTCTCGGACCAATCTAGATCTGTAGAAAATTATATTCTAAGAACTTTTCTAGTATGTCCCATTTCTCTACGATTGATAATGAAAAAGTTACTTGAGGTAGATTAATCGAAATGTGTATAGCGCTAACTCAAGCAACCGAATGGTTTGTCTCGTACAAAAATTCAAAACTTAAAAAACGATATTTCGAATGAATAAACTAGGCATTCCAGCCATGATATCAACATAAAATTTTGAATGCAGCTTGGTATTGAGGTCATTAATAATGTAGAATTCTAAAAACTTAACTATTATGGTCCAAACAGAAACTCATCTCCTGGTGGCTGGATCATTCTCGGACCAATCTAGATCAGTAGAAAATTAAATTCTAAGAACTTTTCGAGTATGTCCCATTTCTCTACGATTGATAATGAAAAAGTTACTTGAGGTAGATTAATCGACAATGTGTATAGCGCTAACTCAAGCAACCGAATGGATTGTCTCCTATAAAAATTCAAAACTCAAAAAACGATATTTCGAATGAATAAACTAGGCATTCCAGCCATGATATCAACATAAAATTTTGAATGCAGCTAGGTATTGAGGTCATTAATAACGGAGAGTTCTAAAAACTTAACTATTATGGTCCAAACAGAAACTCATCTCCTGATGGCTGGACCATTCTTGGACCAATCTAGATCTGTAGAAAAATAAATTCTAAGAACTTTTCTAGTATGTCCCATTTCTCTACGATTGATAATGAAAAAGTTACTTGAGGTAGATTAATCGAAAATATGTATAGCGCTAACTCAAGCAACCGAATGGTTGTCTCGTATAAAAATTCAAAACTCAAAAAACGATATTTCGAATGAATAAACTAGGCATTCCAGCCATGATATCAACATAAAATTTTGAATGCAGCTAGGTATTGAGGTCATTAATAACGGAGAGTTCTAAAAACTTAACTATTATGGTCCAAACAGAAACTAATCTCCTGATGGCTGGACCATTCTCGGACCAATCTAGATCTGTAGAAAATTAAATTCTAAGAACTTTTCTAGTATGTCCCATTTCTCTACGATTGATAATGAAAAAGTTACTTGAGGTAGATTAATCGAAAATGTGTATAGCGCTAACTCAAGCAACCGAATGGATTGTCTCGTGTAAAAATTCAAAACTTAAAAAACGATATTTCGAATGAATAAACTAGGCATTCCAGCCATGATATCAACATAAAATTTTGAATGCAGCTAGGTATTGAGGTCATTAATAACGAAAAGTTCTAAAAGCTTAACTATTATGGTCCAAACAGAAACTCATCTCCTGATGGCTGGATCATTCTCGGACCAATCTAGATCTGTAGAAAATTAAATTCTAAGAACTTTTCTAGTATGTCCCATTTCTCTACGATTGATAATGAAAAAGTTACTTGAGGTAGATTAATCGAAAATGTGTATAGCGCTAACTCAAGCAACCGAATGGATTGTCTCGTATAAAAATTCAAAACTCAAAAAACGATATTTCGAATGAATAAACTAGGCATTCCAGCCATGATATCAACATAAAATTTTGAATGCAGTTAAGTATTGAGGTCATTAATAATGTAGAATTCTAAAAACTTAACTATTATGGTCCAAACAGAAACTCATCTCCTGATGGCTGGACCATTCTTGGATCAATCTAGATCTGTAGAAAATTAAATTCTAAGAACTTCTCTAGTATGTCTCATTTCTCTACGATTGATAATGAAAAAGTTACTTGAGGTAGATTAATCGAAAGTTTGTATAGCGCTAACTCAAGCAACCGAATGGATTGTCTCGTATAAAAATTCAAAACTCAAAAAACGATATTTCGAATGAATAAACTAGGCATTCCAGCCATGATATCAACATAAAATTTTGAATGCAGCTAGGTATTGAGGTCATTAATAACGGAGAGTTCTAAAAACTTAACTATTATGGTCCAAACAGAAACTGATCTCCTGCTGGCTGGACCATTCTCGGACCAATCTAGATCTGTAGAAAATTAAATTCTAAGAACTTTTTTAGTATGTCCCATTTCTCTACGATTGATAATGAAAAAGTTACTTGAGGTAGATTAATCGAAAATGTGTATAGCGCTAACTCAAGCAACCGAATGGATTGTCTCGTATAAAAATTCAAAACTCAAAAAACGATATTTCGAATGAATAAACTAGGCATTCCAGCCATGATATCAACATAAAATTTTGAATGCAGCTAGGTATTGAGGTCATTAATAATGTAGAATTCTAAAAACTGAACTATTATGGTCCAAACAAAAATTCATCTTATGATGGCTGGACCATTCTCGGACCAATCTAGATCTGTAGAAAATTAAATTCTAAGAACTTTTCTGGTATGTCCCATTTCTCTACGATTGATAATGAAAAAGTTACTTGAGGTAGATTAATCGACAATGTGTATAGCGCTAACTCAAGCAACCGAATGGATTGTCTCGTATAAAAATTCAAAACTCAAAAAACGATATTTCGAATGAATAAACTAGGCATTCCAGCCATGATATCAACATAAAATTTTGAATGCAGCTAGGTATTGAGGTCATTAATAACGGAGAGTTCTAAAAACTTAACTATTATGGTCCAAACAGAAACTGTTCTCCTGCTGGCTGGACCATTCTCGGACCAATCTAGATCTGTAGAAAATTAAATTCTAAGTACTTTTCTAGTATGTTCCATTTCTCTACGATTGATAATGAAAAAGTTACTTGAGGTAGATTAATCGAAAATGTGTATAGCGCTAACTCAAGCAACCGAATGGATTGTCTCGTATAAAAATTCAAAACTCAAAAAACGATATTTCGAATGAATAAACTAGGCATTCCAGCCATGATATCAACATAAAATTTTGAATGCAGCTAGGTATTGAGGTCATTAATAATGTAGAATTCTAAAAACTTAACTATTATGGTCCAAACAGAAACTCATTTCCTAATGGCTGGACCATTCTCGGACCAATCTAGAACTGTAGAAAATTAAATTCTAAGAACTTTTCTAGTATGTCCCATTTCTCTACGATTGATAATGAAAAAGTTACTTGAGGTAGATTAATCGAAAATGTGTATAGCGCTAACTCAAGCAACCGAATGGATTGTCTCGTATAAAAATTCAAAACTCGAAAAACGATATTTCGAATGAATAAACTAGGCATTCCAGCCATGACATCAACATAAAATTTTGAAAGCAGCTAGGTATTGAGGTCATTAATAATGTAGAATTCTAAAAACTTAACTATTATGGTCCAAACAGAAACTCATCTCCTGATGGCTGGACCATTCTTGGACCAATCTAGATCTGTAGAAAAATAAATTCTAAGAACTTTTCTAGTATGTCCCATTTCTCTACGATTGATAATGAAAAAGTTACTTGAGGTAGATTAATCGAAAATATGTATAGCGCTAACTCAAGCAACCGAATGGTTGTCTCGTATAAAAATTCAAAACTCAAAAAACGATATTTCGAATGAATAAACTAGGCATTCCAGCCATGATATCAACATAAAATTTTGAATGCAGCTAGGTATTGAGGTCATTAATAACGGAGAGTTCTAAAAACTTAACTATTATGGTCCAAACAGAAACTCATCTCCTGATGGCTGGACCATTCTCGGACCAATCTAGATCTGTAGAAAATTAAATTCTAAGAACTTTTCTAGTATGTCCCATTTCTCTACGATTGATAATGAAAAAGTTACTTGAGGTAGATTAATCGAAAATGTGTATAGCGCTAACTCAAGCAACCGAATGGATTGTCTCGTGTAAAAATTCAAAACTTAGAAAACGATATTTCGAATGAATAAACTAGGCATTCCAGCCATGATATCAACATAAAATTTTGAATGCAGCTAGGTATTGAGGTCATTAATAACGAAAAGTTCTAAAAACTTAACTATTATGGTCCAAACAGAAACTCATCTCCTGATGGCTGGATCATTCTCGGACCAATCTAGATCTGTAGAAAATTAAATTCTAAGAACTTTTCTAGTATGTCCCATTTCTCTACGATTGATAATGAAAAAGTTACTTGAGGTAGATTAATCGAAAATGTGTATAGCGCTAACTCAACCAACCGAATGGATTGTCTCGTATAAAAATTCAAAACTCAAAAAAACGATATTTCGAATGAATAAACTAGGCATTCCAGCCATGATATCAACATAAAATTTTGAATGCAGCTAGGTATTGAGGTCATTAATAATGTAGAATTCTAAAAACTTAACTATTATGGTCCAAACAGAAACTCATCTCCTGATGGCTGGACCATTCTTGGATCAATCTAGATCTGTAGAAAATTAAATTCTAAGAACTTCTCTAGTATGTCTCATTTCTCTACGATTGATAATGAAAAAGTTACTTGAGGTAGATTAATCGAAAGTGTGTATAGCGCTAACTCAAGCAACCGAATGGATTGTCTCGTATAAAAATTCAAAACTCAAAAAACGATATTTCGAATGAATAAACTAGGCATTCCAGCCATGATATCAACATAAAATTTTGAATGCAGCTAGGTATTGAGGTCATTAATAACGGAGAGTTCTAAAAACTTAACTATTATGGTCCAAACAGAAACTGATCTCCTGCTGGCTGGACCATTCTCGGACCAATCTAGATCTGTAGAAAATTAAATTCTAAGTACTTTTCTAGTATGTCCCATTTCTCTACGATTGATAATGAAAAAGTTACTTGAGGTAGATTAATCGAAAATGTGTATAGCGCTAACTCAAGCAACCGAATGGATTGTCTCGTATAAAAATTCAAAACTCAAAAAACGATATTTCGAATGAATAAACTAGGCATTCCAGCCATGATATCAACATAAAATTTTGAATGCAGCTAGGTATTGAGGTCATTAATAATGTAGAATTCTAAAAACTTAACTATTATGGTCCAAACAGAAACTCATTTCCTAATGGCTGGACCATTCTCGGACCAATCTAGATCTGTAGAAAATTAAATTCTAAGAACTTTTCTAGTACGTCCCTTTTCTCTACGATTGATAATGAAAAAGTTACTTGAGGTAGATTAATCGAAAATGTGTATAGCGCTAACTCAAGCAACCGAATGGATTGTCTCGTATAAAAATTCAAAACTCGAAAAACGATATTTCGAATGAATAAACTAGGCATTCCAGCCATGACATCAACATAAAATTTTGAAAGCAGCTAGGTATTGAGGTCATTAATAATGTAGAATTCTAAAAACTTAACTATTATGGTCCAAACAGAAACTCATCTCCTGATGGCTGGACCATTCTCGGACCAATCTAGATCTGTAGAAAATTAAATTCTAAGAACTTTTCTAGTATGTCCCATTTCTCTACGATTGATAATGAAAAAGTTACTTGAGGTAGATTAATCGAAAATGTGTATAGCGCTAACTCAAGCAACCGAATGGATTGTCTCGTATAAAAATTCAAAACTCAAAAAACGATATTTTGAATGAATAAACTAGGCATTCCAGCCATGATATCAACATACAATTTTGAATGCAGCTAGGTATTGAGGTCATTAATAACGAAAAGTTCTAAAAACTTAACTATTATGGTCCAAACAGAAACTCATCTCCTGATGGCTGGATCATTCTCGGACCAATCTAGATCTGTAGAAAATTAAATTCTAAGAACTTTTCTAGTATGTCACATTTCTCTACGATTGATAATGAAAAAGTTACTTGAGGTAGATTAATCGAAAATGTGTATAGCGCTAACTCAAGCAACCGAATGGTTGTCTCGTATAAAAATTCAAAACTCAAAAAACGATATTTCGAATGAATAAACTAGGCATTCCAGCCATGATATCAACATAAAATTTTGAATGCAGCTAGGTATTGAGGTCATTAATAACGGAGAGTTCTAAAAACTTAACTATTATGGTCCAAACAGAAACTCATCTCCTGATGGCTGGACCATTGTCGGACCAATCTAGATCTGTAGAAAATTAAATTCTAAGAACTTTTCTAGTATGTCCCATTTCTCTACGATTGATAATGAAAAAGTTACTTGAGGTAGATTAATCGAAAATGTGTATAGCGCTAACTCAAGCAACCGAATGGATTGTCTCGTATAAAAATTCAAAACTCAAAAAACGATATTTCGAATGAATAAACTAGGCATTCCAGCCATGATATCAACATAAAATTTTGAATGCAGCTAGGTATTGAGGTCATTAATAATGTAGAATTCTAAAAACTTAACTATTATGGTCCAAACAGAAACTCATCTCCTGCTGGCTGGACCATTCTCGGACTAATCTAGATCTGTGGAAAATTAAATTCTAAGAACTTTTCTAGTATGTCACTTTTCTCTACGATTGATAATGAAAAAGTTACTTGAGGTAGATTAATCGAAAATGTGTATAGCGCTAACTCAAGCAACCGAATGGATTGTCTCGTATAAAAATTCAAAACTCAAAAAACGATATTTCGAATGAATAAACTAGGCATTCCAGCCATGATATCAACATAAAATTTTGAATGCAGCTAGGTATTGAGGTCATTAATAACGAAAAGTTCTAAAAACTTAACTATTATGGTCCAAACAGAAACTCATCTCCTGATGGCTGGATCATTCTCGGACCAATCTAGATCTGTAGAAAATTAAATTCTAAGAACTTTTCTAGTATATCCCATTTCTCTACGATTGATAATGAAAAAGTTACTTGAGGTAGATTAATCGAAAATGTGTATAGCGCTAACTCAAGCAACCGAATGGATTGTCTCGTATAAAAATTCAAAACTCAAAAAAACGATATTTCGAATGAATAAACTAGGCATTCCAGCCATGATATCAACATAAAATTTTGAATGCAGCTAGGTATTGAGGTCATTAATAATGTAGAATTCTAAAAACTTAACTATTATGGTCCAAACAGAAACTCATCTCCTGATGGCTGGACCATTCTTGGATCAATCTAGATCTGTAGAAAATTAAATTCTAAGAACTTCTCTAGTATGTCTCATTTCTCTACGATTGATAATGAAAAAGTTACTTGAGGTAGATTAATCGAAAGTGTGTATAGCGCTAACTCAAGCAACCGAATGGATTGTCTCGTATAAAAATTCAAAACTCAAAAAACGATATTTCGAATGAATAAACTAGGCATTCCAGCCATGATATCAACATAAAATTTTGAATGCAGCTAGGTATTGAGGTCATTAATAACGGAGAGTTCTAAAAACTTAACTATTATGGTCCAAACAGAAACTGATCTCCTGCTGGCTGGACCATTCTCGGACCAATCTAGATCTGTAGAAAATTAAATTCTAAGTACTTTTCTAGTATGTCCCATTTCTCTACGATTGATAATGAAAAAGTTACTTGAGGTAGATTAATCGAAAATGTGTATAGCGCTAACTCAAGCAACCGAATGGATTGTCTCGTATAAAAATTCAAAACTCAAAAAACGATATTTCGAATGAATAAACTAGGCATTCCAGCCATGATATCAACATAAAATTTTGAATGCAGCTAGGTATTGAGGTCATTAATAATGTAGAATTCTAAAAACTTAACTATTATGGTCCAAACAGAAACTCATTTCCTAATGGCTGGACCATTCTCGGACCAATCTAGATCTGTAGAAAATTAAATTCTAAGAACTTTTCTAGTACGTCCCTTTTCTCTACGATTGATAATGAAAAAGTTACTTGAGGTAGATTAATCGAAAATGTGTATAGCGCTAACTCAAGCAACCGAATGGATTGTCTCGTATAAAAATTCAAAACTCGAAAAACGATATTTCGAATGAATAAACTAGGCATTCCAGCCATGACATCAACATAAAATTTTGAAAGCAGCTAGGTATTGAGGTCATTAATAATGTAGAATTCTAAAAACTTAACTATTATGGTCCAAACAGAAACTCATCTCCTGATGGCTGGACCATTCTCGGACCAATCTAGATCTGTAGAAAATTAAATTCTAAGAACTTTTCTAGTATGTCCCATTTCTCTACGATTGATAATGAAAAAGTTACTTGAGGTAGATTAATCGAAAATGTGTATAGCGCTAACTCAAGCAACCGAATGGATTGTCTCGTATAAAAATTCAAAACTCAAAAAACGATATTTTGAATGAATAAACTAGGCATTCCAGCCATGATATCAACATACAATTTTGAATGCAGCTAGGTATTGAGGTCATTAATAACGAAAAGTTCTAAAAACTTAACTATTATGGTCCAAACAGAAACTCATCTCCTGATGACTGGATCATTCTCGGACCAATCTAGATCTGTAGAAAATTAAATTCTAAGAACTTTTCTAGTATGTCACATTTCTCTACGATTGATAATGAAAAAGTTACTTGAGGTAGATTAATCGAAAATGTGTATAGCGCTAACTCAAGCAACCGAATGGTTGTCTCGTATAAAAATTCAAAACTCAAAAAACGATATTTCGAATGAATAAACTAGGCATTCCAGCCATGATATCAACATAAAATTTTGAATGCAGCTAGGTATTGAGGTCATTAATAATGTAAAATTCTAAAAACTTAACTATTATGGTCCAAACAGAAACTCATCTCCTGATGGCTGGACCATTCTCGGACCAATCTAGATCTATAGAAAATTAAATTCTAAGAACTTTTCTAGTATGTCCCATTTCTCTACGATTGATAATGAAAAAGTTACTTGAGGTAGATTAATCGAAAATGTGTATAGCGCTAACTCAAGCAACCGAATGGATTGTCTCGTATAAAAATTCAAAACTCAAAAAACGATATTTCGAATGAATAAACTAGGCATTCCAGCCATGATATCAACATAAAATTTTGAATGCAGCTAGGTATTGAGGTCATTAATAATGTAGAATTCTAAAAACTTAACTATTATGGTCCAAACAGAAACTCATCTCCTGCTGGCTGGACCATTCTCGGACTAATCTAGATCTGTGGAAAATTAAATTCTAAGAACTTTTCTAGTATGTCCCATTTCTCTACGATTGATAATGAAAAAGTTACTTGAGGTAGATTAATCAAAAATGTGTATAGCGCTAACTCAAGCAACCGAATGGATTGTCTCGTATAAAAATTCAAAACTCAAAAAACGATATTTCGAATGAATAAACTAGGCATTCCAGCCATGATATCAACATAAAATTTTGAATGCAGCTAGGTATTGAGGTCATTAATAACGAAAAGTTCTAAAAACTTAACTATTATGGTCCAAACAGAAACTCATCTCCTGATGGCTGGATCATTCTCGGACCAATCTAGATCTGTAGAAAATTAAAATTCTTAGAACTTTTCTAGTATGTCCCATTTCTCTACGATTGATAATGAAAAAGTTACTTGAGGTAGATTAATCAAAAATGTGTATAGCGCTAACTCAAGCAACCGAATGGATTGTCTCGTATAAAAATTCAAAACTCAAAAAACGATATTTCGAATGAATAAACTAGGCATTTCAGCCATGATATCAACATAAAATTTTGAATGCAGCTAGGTATTGAGGTCATTAATAACGGAGAGTTCTAAAAACATAACTATTATGGTCCAAACAGAAACTCATCTCCTGATGGCTGGACCATTCACCTCAAAGGTATTGAGGTCATTAATAACGGGGAATTCTAAAAACTTAACTATTATGGTCCAAACAGAAACTCATCTCCTGATGGCTGGACCATTCTTGGATCAATCTAGATTTGTAGAAAATTAAATTCTAAGAACTTTTCTAGTATGTCTCATTTCTCTACGATTGATAATGAAAAAGTTACTTGAGGTAGATTAATCGAAAATGTGTATAGCGCTAACTCAAGCAACCGAATGGATTGTCTCGTATAAAAATTCAAAACTCAAAAAACGATATTTCGAATGAATAAACTAGGCATTCCAGCCATGATATCCATATAAAAGTTTGAATGCAGCTAGGTATTAAGGTCATTAATAACGCAGAGTTCTAAAAACTTAACTATTATGGTCCAAACAGAAACTCATCTCCTGATGGCTGGACCATTTTCGGACCAATCTAGATCTGTAGAAAATTAAATTCTAAGAACTTTTCTAGTATGTCCCATTTCTCTACGATTGATAATGAAAAAGTTACTTGAGGTAGATTAATCGAAAATGTGTATAGCGTTAACTCAAGCAACAGAATGGGTTGTCTCGTATAAAAATTCAAAACTCAAAAAACGATATTTCGAATGAATAAACTAGGCATTCCAGAAATGATATCAACATAAAATTTTGAATGCAGCTAGGTATTGAGGTCATTAATAATGTAGAATTCTAAAAACTTAACTATTATGGTCCAAACAGAAACTCATCTCCTGATGGCTGGACCATTCTCGGACCAATCTAGATCTGTAGAAAATTAAATTCTAAAAACTTTTTTAGAATGTCCCATTTCTCTACGATTGATAATGAAAAAGTTACTTGAGGTAGATTAATCGAAAATGTGTATAGCGCTAACTCAAGCAACCGAATGGATTGTCTCGTATAAAAATTCAAAACTCAAAAAACGATATTTCGAATGAATAAACTAGGCATTCCAGCCATGATATCAACATAAAATTTTGAATGCAGCTAGGTATTGAGGTCATTAATAATGTAGAATTCTAAAAACTTAACTATTATGGTCCAAACAGAAACTCATCTCCTGATGGCTGGACCATTCTCGGACCAATCTAGATCTGTAGAAAATTAAATTCTAAAAACTTTTTTAGAATGTCCCATTTCTCTACGATTGATGATGAAAAAGTTACTTGAGGTAGATTAATAGAAAATGTGTATAGCGCTAACTCAAGCAACCGAATGGATTGTCTCGTATAAAAATTCAAAACTCAAAAAACGATATTTCGAATGAATAAACTAGGCATTCCAGCCATGATATCAACATAAAATTTTGAATGCAGCTAGGTATTGAGGTCATTAATAATGTAGAATTCTAAAAACTTAACTATTATGGTCCAAACAGAAACTCATCTCCTGATGGCTGGACCATTCACGGACCAATCTAGATCTGTAGAAAATTAAATTTTAAGAACTGTTTTAGAATGTCCCATTTCTCTACGATTGATACTGAAAAAGTTACTTGAGGTAGATTAATCGAAAATGTGTATAGCGCTAACTAAAGCACCCGAATGGATTGTCTCGTATAAAAATTCAAAACTCAAGAAACGATATTTCGAATGAATAAACTAGGCATTCCAGCCATGATATCCATATAAAAGTTTGAATGCAGCTAGGTATTAAGGTCATTAATAACGCAGAGTTCTAAAAACTTAACTATTATGGTCCAAACAGAAACTCATCTCCTGATGGCTGGACCATTTTCGGACCAATCTAGATCTGTAGAAAATTAAATTCTAAGAACTTTTCTAGTATGTCCCATTTCTCTACGATTGATAATGAAAAAGTTACTTGAGGTAGATTAATCGAAAATGTGTATAGCGTTAACTCAAGCAACAGAATGGATTGTCTCGTATAAAAATTCAAAACTCAAAAAACGATATTTCGAATGAATAAACTAGGCATTCCAGAAATGATATCAACATAAAATTTTGAATGCAGCTAGGTATTGAGGTCATTAATAATGTAGAATTCTAAAAACTTAACTATTATGGTCCAAACAGAAACTCATCTCCTGATGGCTGGACCATTCTCGGACCAATCTAGATCTGTAGAAAATTAAATTCTAAAAACTTTTTTAGAATGTCCCATTTCTCTACGATTGATAATGAAAAAGTTACTTGAGGTAGATTAATCGAAAATGTGTATAGCGCTAACTCAAGCAACCGAATGGATTGTCTCGTATAAAAATTCAAAACTCAAAAAACGATATTTCGAATGAATAAACTAGGCATTCCAGCCATGATATCAACATAAAATTTTGAATGCAGCTAGGTATTGAGGTCATTAATAATGTAGAATTCTAAAAACTTAACTATTATGGTCCAAACAGAAACTCATCTCCTGATGGCTGGACCATTCTCGGACCAATCTAGATCTGTAGAAAATTAAATTCTAAAAACTTTTTTAGAATGTCCCATTTCTCTACGATTGATGATGAAAAAGTTACTTGAGGTAGATTAATAGAAAATGTGTATAGCGCTAACTCAAGCAACCGAATGGATTGTCTCGTATAAAAATTCAAAACTCAAAAAACGATATTTCGAATGAATAAACTAGGCATTCCAGCCATGATATCAACATAAAATTTTGAATGCAGCTAGGTATTGAGGTCATTAATAATGTAGAATTCTAAAAACTTAACTATTATGGTCCAAACAGAAACTCATCTCCTGATGGCTGGACCATTCACGGACCAATCTAGATCTGTAGAAAATTAAATTTTAAGAACTGTTTTAGAATGTCCCATTTCTCTACGATTGATACTGAAAAAGTTACTTGAGGTAGATTAATCGAAAATGTGTATAGCGCTAACTAAAGCACCCGAATGGATTGTCTCGTATAAAAATTCAAAACTCAAGAAACGATATTTCGAATGAATAAACTAGGCATTCCAGCCATGATATCCATATAAAAGTTTGAATGCAGCTAGGTATTAAGGTCATTAATAACGCAGAGTTCTAAAAACTTAACTATTATGGTCCAAACAGAAACTCATCTCCTGATGGCTGGACCATTTTCGGACCAATCTAGATCTGTAGAAAATTAAATTCTAAGAACTTTTCTAGTATGTCCCATTTCTCTACGATTGATAATGAAAAAGTTACTTGAGGTAGATTAATCGAAAATGTGTATAGCGTTAACTCAAGCAACAGAATGGATTGTCTCGTATAAAAATTCAAAACTCAAAAAACGATATTTCGAATGAATAAACTAGGCATTCCAGAAATGATATCAACATAAAATTTTGAATGCAGCTAGGTATTGAGGTCATTAATAATGTAGAATTCTAAAAACTTAACTATTATGGTCCAAACAGAAACTCATCTCCTGATGGCTGGACCATTCTCGGACCAATCTAGATCTGTAGAAAATTAAATTCTAAAAACTTTTTTAGAATGTCCCATTTCTCTACGATTGATAATGAAAAAGTTACTTGAGGTAGATTAATCGAAAATGTGTATAGCGCTAACTCAAGCAACCGAATGGATTGTCTCGTATAAAAATTCAAAACTCAAAAAACGATATTTCGAATGAATAAACTAGGCATTCCAGCCATGATATCAACATAAAATTTTGAATGCAGCTAGGTATTGAGGTCATTAATAATGTAGAATTCTAAAAACTTAACTATTATGGTCCAAACAGAAACTCATCTCCTGATGGCTGGACCATTCTCGGACCAATCTAGATCTGTAGAAAATTAAATTCTAAAAACTTTTTTAGAATGTCCCATTTCTCTACGATTGATGATGAAAAAGTTACTTGAGGTAGATTAATAGAAAATGTGTATAGCGCTAACTCAAGCAACAGAATGGATTGTCTCGTATAAAAATTCAAAACTCAAAAAACGATATTTCGAATGAATAAACTAGGCATTCCAGCCATGATATCCATATAAAAGTTTGAATGCAGCTAGGTATTAAGGTCATCAATAACGCAGAGTTCTAAAAACTTAACTATTATGGTCCAAACAGAAACTCATCTCCTGATGGCTGGACCATTTTCGGACCAATCTAGATCTGTAGAAAATTAAATTCTAAGAACTTTTCTAGTATGTCCCATTTCTCTACGATTGATAATGAAAAAGTTACTTGAGGTAGATTAATCGAAAATGTGTATAGCGCTAACTCAAGCAACCGAATGGATTGTCTCGTATAAAAATTCAAAACTCAAAAAACGATATTTCGAATGAATAAACTAGGCATTCCAGCCATGATATCAACATAAAATTTTGAATGCAGCTAGGTATTGAGGTCATTAATAATGTAGAATTCTAAAAACTTAACTATTATGGTCCAAACAGAAACTCATCTCCTGATGGCTGGACCATTCACGGACCAATCTAGATCTGTAGAAAATTAAATTCTAAAAACTTTTTTTTATAATGTGCCATTTCTCTACGATTGATAATGAAAAAGTTACTTGAGGTAGATTAATCGAAAATGTGTATAGCGCTAACTCAAGCAACCGAATGGATTGTGTCGTATAAAAATTCAAAACTCAAAAAACGATATTTCGAATGAATAAACTAGGCATTCTAGCCATGATATCAACATAAAATTTTGAATGCAGCTAGGTATTGAGGTCATTAATAACGGAGAGTTTTAAAAATTTAACTATTATGGTCCAAACAGAAACTCATCTCCTGATGGCTGGACTATTCTCGGACCAATCTAGATCTGTAGAAAATTAAATTCTAAGAACTTTTCTAGTATGTCCCATTTCTCTACGATTGATAATGAAAAAGTTACTTGAGGTAGATTAATCGAAAATGTGTATAGCGCTAACTCAAGCAACCGAATGGATTGTCTCGTATAAAAATTCAAAACTCAAAAAACGATATTTCGAATGAATAAACTAGGCATTCCAGCCATGATATCAACATAAAATTTTGAATACAGCTAGGTATTGAGGTCATTAATAATGTAGAATTCTAAAAACTTAACTATTATGGTCCAAACAGAAACTCATCTCCTGATGGCTGGACCATTCTCGAACCAATCTAGATCTGTAGAAAATTAAATTCGAAGAACTATTCTAGTATGTCCCATTTCTGTACGATTGATAACGAAAAAGTTACTTGAGGTAGATTAATCGAAAATGTGTATCGCGCTAACTCAAGCAACCGAATGGATTGTCTCGTATAAAAATTCAAAACTTAAAAAACGATATTTCGAATGAATAAACTAGGCATTCCAGCCATGATATCAACATAAAATTTTGAATGCAGCTAGGTATTGAGGCCATTAATAACGGAGAGTTCTAAAAACTTAACTATTATGGTCCAAACAGAAACTCACCTCCTGATGACTGAACCATTCTCGGACCAATCTAGATCTGTAGAAAATTAAATTCTAAGAACTTTTCTAGTATGTCTCATTTCTCTACGATTGATAATGAAAAAGTTACTTGAGGTAGATTAATCGAAAATGTGTATAGCGCTAACTCAAGCAACCGAATGGATTGTCTCGTATAAAAATTCAAAACTCAAAAAACGATATTTCGAATGAATAAACTAGGCATTCCAGCGATGATATCAACATAAAATTTTGAATGCAGCTAGGGATTGAGGTCATTAATAATGTAGAATTCTAAAAACTTAACTATTATGGTCCAAACAGAAACTCATCTCCTGATGGCTGGACCATTCTCGGACCAATCTAGATCTGTAGAAAATTAAATTCTAAGAACTTTTCTAGTATGTCCCATTTCTCTACGATTGATAATGAACAAGTTACTTGAGGTAGATTAATCGAAAATGTGTATAGCGCTAACTCAAGCAACCGAATGGATTGTCTCGTATAAAAATTCAAAACTCAAAACACGATATTTCGAATGAATAAACTAGGCATTCCAGCCATGATATCAACATAAAGTTTTGAATGCAGCTAGGTATTGAGGTCATTAATAATGTAGAATTCTAAAAACTTAACTATTATGGTCCAAACAGAAACTCATCTCCTGATGGCTGGACCATTCTCGGACCAATCTAGATCTGTAGAAAATTAAATTCTAAGAACTTTTTTAGTATGTCCCATTTCTCTACGATTGATAATGAAAAAGTTACTTGAGGTAGATTAATCGAAAATGTGTATAGCGCTAACTCAAGCAACCGAATGGATTGTGTCGTATAAAAATTCAAAACTCAAAAAACGATATTTCGAATGAATAAACTAGGCATTCCAGCCATGATATCAACATAAAATTTTGAATGCAGCTAGGTATTGAGGTCATTAATAACGGAGAGTTCTAAAAACTTAACTATTATGGTCCAAACAGAAACTCATCTCCTGATGGCTGGACCATTCTCGGACCAATCTAGATCTGTAGAAAATTAAATTCTAAGAACTTTTTTAGTATGTCCCATTTCTCTACGATTGATAATGAAAAAGTTACTTGAGGTAAATTAATCGAAAATGTGTATAGCGCTAACTCAAGCAACCGAATGGATTGTCTCGTATAAAAATTCAAAACTCAAAAAACGATATTTCGAATGAATAAACTAGGCATTCCAGCCATGATATCAACATAAAATTTTGAATGCAGCTAGGTATTGAGGTCATTAATAATGTAGAATTCTAAAAACTTAACTATTATGGTCCAAACAGAAACTCATCTCCTGATGGCTGGACCATTCTCGGACCAATCTAGATCTGTAGAAAATTAGATTCTAAGAACTTTTCCAGTATGCCCCTTTTCTCTACGATTGATAATGTAAAAGTTACTTGAGGTAGATTAATCGAAAATGTGTATAGCGCTAACTCAAGCAACCGAATGGATTGTCTCGTATAAAAATTCAAAACTCAAAAAACGATATTTCGAATGAATAAACTGGGCATTCCAGCCATGATATCAACATAAAATTTTGAATGCAGCTAGGTATTGAGGTCATTAATAATGTAGAATTCTAAAAACTTAACTATTATGGTCCAAACAGAAACTCATCTCCTGATGGCTGGACCATTCACGGACCAATCTAGATCTGTAGAAAATTAAATTCTAAAAACTTTTTTAGAATGTCCCATTTCTCTACGATTGAAAATGAAAAAGTTACTTGAGGTAGATAAATCGAAAGTGTGTATAGCGCTAACTCAAGCAACCGAATGGATTGTCTCGTATAAAAATTCAAAACTCAAAATGGTCCAAACAGAAACTCATCTCCTGATGGCTGGACCATTCTCGGACCAACCTAGATCTGTAGAAAATTAAATTCTAAGAACTTTTCTAGTATGTCCCATTTCTCTACGATTGATAATGAAAAAGTTACTTGAGGTAGATTAATCGGAAAGTGTATAGCGCTAACTCAAGCAACCGAATGGATTGTCGCGTATAAAAATTCAAAACTCAAAAAACGATATTTCGAATGAATAAACTAGGCATTCCAGCCATGATATCAACATAAAATTTTGAATGCAGCTAGGTATTGAGGTCAATAATAATGTAGAATTCTAAAAACTTAACTATTATGGTCCAAACAGAAACTCATCTCCTGATGGCTGGACCATTCTCGGACTAATCCAGATCTGTAGAAAATTAAATTCTAAGAACTTTTCTAGTATGTCCCATTTCTGTACGATTGATAATGAAAAAGTTACTTGAGGTAGATTAATCGAAAATGTGTATAGCGCTAACTCAAGCAACCGAATGAATTGTCTCGTATAAAAATTCAAAACTCAAAAAACGATATTTCGAATGAATAAACTAGGCATTCCAGCCATGATATCAACATAAAATTTTGAATGCAGCTAGGTATTGAGGTCATTAATAATGTAGAATTCTAAAAACTTAACTATTATGGTCCAAACAGAAACTCATCTCCTGATGGCTGGACCATTCTCGGAGTAATCTAGATCTGTAGAAAATTAAATTCTAAGAACTTTTCTAGTATGTCCCATTTCTCTACGATTGATAATGAAAAAGTTACTTGAGGTAGATTAATCGAAAATGTGTATAGCGCTAACTCAAGCAACCGAATGAATTGTCTCGTATAAAAATTCAAAACTCAAAAAACGATATTTCGAATGAATAAACTAGGCATTCCAGCCATGATATCAACATAAAATTTTGAATGCAGCTAGGTATTGAGGTCATTAATAATATAGAATTCTAAAAACTTAACTATTATGGTCCAAACAGAAACTCATCTCCTGATGGCTGGACCATTCTCGGACCAACCTAGATCTGTAGAAAATTAAATTCTAAGAACTTTTCTAGTATGTCCCATTTCTCTACGATTGATAATGAAAAAGTTACTTGAGGTAGATTAATCGGAAAGTGTATAGCGCTAACTCAAGCAACCGAATGGATTGTCGCGTATAAAAATTCAAAACTCAAAAAACGATATTTCGAATGAATAAACTAGGCATTCCAGCCATGATATCAACATAAAATTTTGAATGCAGCTAGGTATTGAGGTCATTAATAATGTAGAATTCTAAAAACTTAACTATTATGGTCCAAACAGAAACTCATCTCCTGATGGCTGGACCATTCTCGGACTAATCCAGATCTGTAGAAAATTAAATTCTAAGAACTTTTCTAGTATGTCCCATTTCTCTACGATTGATAATGAAAAAGTTACTTGAGGTAGATTAATCGAAAATGTGTATAGCGCTAACTCAAGCAACCGAATGGATTGTCTCGTATAAAAATTCAAAACTCAAAAAACGATATTTCGAATGAATAAACTAGGCATTCCAGCCATGATATCAACATAAAATTTTGAATGCAGCTAGATATTGAGGTCATTAATAATGTAGAATTCTAAAAACTTAACTATTATGGTCCAAACAGAAACTCATCTCCTGATGGCTGGACCATTCTCGGACCAATCTAGATCTGTAGAAAATTAAATTCTAAAAACTTTTTTAGAATGTCCCATTTCTCTACGATTGATAATGAAAAAGTTACTTGAGGTAGATTAATCGAAAATGTGTATAGCGCTATCTCAAGCAACCGAATGGATTGTCTCGTATAAAAATTCAAAACTCAAAAAACGATATTTCGAATGAATAAACTAGGCATTCCAGCCATGATATCAACATAAAATTTTGAATACAGCTAGGTATTGAGGTCATTAATAATGTAGAATTCTAAAAACTTAACTATTATGGTCCAAACAGAAACTCATCTCCTGATGGCTGGACCATTCACGGACCAATCTAGATCTGTAGAAAATTAAATTCTAAAAACTTTTTTTTATAATGTGCCATTTCTCTACGATTGATAATGAAAAAGTTACTTGAGGTAGATTAATCGAAAATGTGTATAGCGCTAACTCAAGCAACCGAATGGATTGTGTCGTATAAAAATTCAAAACTCAAAAAACGATATTTCGAATGAATAAACTAGGCATTCTAGCCATGATATCAACATAAAATTTTGAATGCAGCTAGGTATTGAGGTCATTAATAACGGAGAGTTTTAAAAATTTAACTATTATGGTCCAAACAGAAACTCATCTCCTGATGGCTGGACTATTCTCGGACCAATCTAGATCTGTAGAAAATTAAATTCTAAGAACTTTTCTAGTATGTCCCATTTCTCTACGATTGATAATGAAAAAGTTACTTGAGGTAGATTAATCGAAAATGTGTATAGCGCTATCTCAAGCAACCGAATGGATTGTCTCGTATAAAAATTCAAAACTCAAAAAACGATATTTCGAATGAATAAACTAGGCATTCCAGCCATGATATCAACATAAAATTTTGAATACAGCTAGGTATTGAGGTCATTAATAATGTAGAATTCTAAAAACTTAACTATTATGGTCCAAACAGAAACTCATCTCCTGATGGCTGGACCATTCTCGAACCAATCTAGATCTGTAGAAAATTAAATTCGAAGAACTATTCTAGTATGTCCCATTTCTGTACGATTGATAACGAAAAAGTTACTTGAGGTAGATTAATCGAAAATGTGTATAGCGCTAACTCAAGCAACCGAATGGATTGTCTCGTATAAAAATTCAAAACTTAAAAAACGATATTTCGAATGAATAAACTAGGCATTCCAGCCATGATATCAACATAAAATTTTGAATGCAGCTAGGTATTGAGGCCATTAATAACGGAGAGTTCTAAAAACTTAACTATTATGGTCCAAACAGAAACTCACCTCCTGATGACTGAACCATTCTCGGACCAATCTAGATCTGTAGAAAATTAAATTCTAAGAACTTTTCTAGTATGTCTCATTTCTCTACGATTGATAATGAAAAAGTTACTTGAGGTAGATTAATCGAAAATGTGTATAGCGCTAACTCAAGCAACCGAATGGATTGTCTCGTATAAAAATTCAAAACTCAAAAAACGATATTTCGAATGAATAAACTAGGCATTCCAGCCATGATATCAACATAAAATTTTGAATGCAGCTAGGGATTGAGGTCATTAATAATGTAGAATTCTAAAAACTTAACTATTATGGTCCAAACAGAAACTCATCTCCTGATGGCTGGACCATTCTCGGACCAATCTAGATCTGTAGAAAATTAAATTCTAAGAACTTTTCTAGTATGTCCCATTTCTCTACGATTGATAATGAACAAGTTACTTGAGGTAGATTAATCGAAAATGTGTATAGCGCTAACTCAAGCAACCGAATGGATTGTCTCGTATAAAAATTCAAAACTCAAAAAACGATATTTCGAATGAATAAACTAGGCATTCCAGCCATGATATCAACATAAAATTTTGAATGCAGCTAGGTATTGAGGTCATTAATAATGTAGAATTCTAAAAACTTAACTATTATGGTCCAAACAGAAACTCATCTCCTGATGGCTGGACCATTCTCGGACCAATCTAGATCTGTAGAAAATTAAATTCTAAGAACTTTTTTAGTATGTCCCATTTCTCTACGATTGATAATGAAAAAGTTACTTGAGGTAGATTAATCGAAAATGTGTATAGCGCTAACTCAAGCAACCGAATGGATTGTGTCGTATAAAAATTCAAAACTCAAAAAACGATATTTCAAATGAATAAACTAGGCATTCCAGCCATGATATCAACATAAAATTTTGAATGCAGCTAGGTATTGAGGTCATTAATAACGGAGAGTTCTAAAAACTTAACTATTATGGTCCAAACAGAAACTCATCTCCTGATGGCTGGACCATTCTCGGACCAATCTAGATCTGTAGAAAATTAAATTCTAAGAACTTTTTTAGTATGTCCCATTTCTCTACGATTGATAATGAAAAAGTTACTTGAGGTAAATTAATCGAAAATGTGTATAGCGCTAACTCAAGCAACCGAATGGATTGTCTCGTATAAAAATTCAAAACTCAAAAAACGATATTTCGAATGAATAAACTAGGCATTCCAGCCATGATATCAACATAAAATTTTGAATGCAGCTAGCTATTGAGGTCATTAATAATGTAGAATTCTAAAAACTTAACTATTATGGTCCAAACAGAAACTCATCTCCTGATGGCTGGACCATTCTCGGACCAATCTAGATCTGTAGAAAATTAAATTCTAAGAACTTTTCCAGTATGTCCCATTTCTCCACGATTGATAATGTAAAAGTTACTTGAGGTAGATTAATCGAAAATGTGTATAGCGCTAACTCAAGCAACCGAATGGATTGTCTCGTATAAAAATTCAAAACTCAAAAAACGATATTTCGAATGAATAAACTGGGCATTCCAGCCATGATATCAACATAAAATTTTGAATGCAGCTTGGTATTGAGGTCATTAATAATGTAGAATTCTAAAAACTTAACTATTATGGTCCAAACAGAAACTCATCTCCTGATGGCTGGACTATTCTTGGACCAATCTAGATCTGTAGAAAATTAGATTCTAAGAACTTTTCCAGTATGTCCCATTTCTCTACGATTGATAATGTAAAAGTTACTTGAGGTAGATTAATCGAAAATGTGTATAGCGCTAACTCAAGCAACCGAATGGATTGTCTCGTATAAAAATTCAAAACTCAAAAAACGATATTTCGAATGAATAAACTGGGCATTCCAGCCATGATATCAACATAAAATTTTGAATACAGCTAGGTATTGAGGTCATTAATAATGTAGAATTCTAAAAACTTAACTATTATGGTCCAAACAGAAACTCATCTCCTGATGGCTGGACCATTCTCGGACCAATCTAGATCTGTAGAAAATTAAATTCTAAAAACTTTTTTAGAATGTCCCATTTCTCTACGATTGATAATGAAAAAGTTACTTGAGGTAGATAAATCGAAAGTGTGTATAGCGCTAACTCAAGCAACCGAATGGATTGTCTCGTATAAAAATTCAAAACTCAAAATGGTCCAAACAGAAACTCATCTCCTGATGGCTGGACCATTCTCGGACCAACCTAGATCTGTAGAAAATTAAATTCTAAGAACTTTTCTAGTATGTCCCATTTCACTACGATTGATAATGAAAAAGTTACTTGAGGTAGATTAATCGGAAAGTGTATAGCGCTAACTCAAGCAACCGAATGGATTGTCGCGTATAAAAATTCAAAACTCAAAAAACGATATTTCGAATGAATAAACTAGGCATTCCAGCCATGATATCAACATAAAATTTTGAATGCAGCTAGGTATTGAGGTCATTAATAATGTAGAATTCTAAAAACTTAACTATTATGGTCCAAACAGAAACTCATCTCCTGATGGCTGGACCATTCTCGGACTAATCCAGATCTGTAGAAAATTAAATTCTAAAAACTTTTCTAGTATGTCCCATTTCTGTACGATTGATAATGAAAAAGTTACTTGAGGTAGATTAATCGAAAATGTGTATAGCGCTAACTCAAGCAACCGAATGAATTGTCTCGTATAAAAATTCAAAACTCAAAAAACGATATTTCGAATGAATAAACTAGGCATTCCAGCCATGATATCAACATAAAATTTTGAATGCAGCTAGGTATTGAGGTCATTAATAATGTAGAATTCTAAAAACTTAACTATTATGGTCCAAACAGAAACTCATCTCCTGATGGCTGGACCATTCTCGGAGTAATCTAGATCTGTAGAAAATTAAATTCTAAGAACTTTTCTAGTATGTCCCATTTCTCTACGATTGATAATGAAAAAGTTACTTGAGGTAGATTAATCGAAAATGTGTATAGCGCTAACTCAAGCAACCGAATGAATTGTCTCGTATAAAAATTCAAAACTCAAAAAACGATATTTCGAATGAATAAACTAGGCATTCCAGCCATGATATCAACATAAATTTTTGAATGCAGCTAGGTATTGAGGTCATTAATAATGTAGAATTCTAAAAACTTAACTATTATGGTCCAAACAGAAACTCATCTCCTGATGGCTGGACCATTCTCGGACCAATCTAGATCTGTAGAAAATTAAATTCTAAGAACTTTTTTAGAATGTCCCATTTCTCTACGATTGATAATGAAAAAGTTACTTGAGGTAGATTAATCGAAAATGTGTATAGCGCTAACTCAAGCAACCGAATGGATTGTGTCGTATAAAAATTCAAAACTCAAAAAACGATATTTCGAATGAATAAACTAGGCATTCCAGCCATGATATCAACATAAAATTTTGAATGCAGCTAGGTATTGAGGTCATTAATAACGGAGAGTTCTAAAAACTTAACTATTATGGTCCAAACAGAAACTCATCTCCTGATGGCTGGACCATTCTCGGACCAATCTAGATCTGTAGAAAATTAAATTCTAAGAACTTTTTTAGTATGTCCCATTTCTCTACGATTGATAATGAAAAAGTTACTTGAGGTAAATTAATCGAAAATGTGTATAGCGCTAACTCAAGCAACCGAATGGATTGTCTCGTATAAAAATTCAAAACTCAAAAAACGATATTTCGAATGAATAAACTAGGCATTCCAGCCATGATATCAACATAAAATTTTGAATGCAGCTAGGTATTGAGGTTATTAATAATGTAGAATTCTAAAAACTTAACTATTATGGTCCAAACAGAAACTCATCTCCTGATGGCTGGACCATTCTCGAACCAATCTAGATCTGTAGAAAATTAAATTGTAAGAACTTTTCTAGTATGTCCCATTTCTCTACGATTGATAATGAAAAAGTTACTTGAGGTAGATTAATCGAAAATGTGTATAGCGCTAACTCAAGCAACCGAATGGATTGTCTCGTATAAAAATTCAAAACTCAAAAAACGATATTTCGAATGAATAAACTAGGCATTCAAGCCATGATATCAACATAAAATTTTGAATGCAGCTAGGTATTGAGGTCATTAATAATGTAGAATTCTAAAAACTTAACTATTATGGTCCAAACAGAAACTCATCTCCTGATGGCTGGACCATTGTCGGACTAATCTAGATCTGTAGAAAATTAAATTTTAAGAACTTTTCTAGTATGTCCCATTTCTCTACGATTGATAATGAAAAAGTTACTTGAGGTAGATAAATCGAAAGTGTGTATAGCGCTAACTCAAGCAACCGAATGGATTGTCTCGTATAAAAATTCAAAACTCAAAATGGTCCAAACAGAAACTCATCTCCTGATGGCTGGACCATTCTCGGACCAACCTAGATCTGTAGAAAATTAAATTCTAAGAACTTTTCTAGTATTTCCCATTTCTCTACGATTGATAATGAAAAAGTTACTTGAGGTAGATTAATCGGAAAGTGTATAGCGCTAACTCAAGCAACCGAATGGATTGTCGCGTATAAAAATTCAAAACTCAAAAAACGATATTTCGAATGAATAAACTAGGCATTCCAGCCATGATATCAACATAAAATTTTGAATGCAGCTAGGTATTGAGGTCATTAATAATGTAGAATTCTAAAAACTTAACTATTATGGTCCAAACAGAAACTCATCTCCTGATGGCTGGACCATTCTCGGACTAATCCAGATCTGTAGAAAATTAAATTCTAAGAACTTTTCTAGTATGTCCCATTTCTCTACGATTGATAATGAAAAAGTTACTTGAGGTAGATTAATCGAAAATGTGTATAGCGCTAACTCAAGCAACCGAATGGATTGTCTCGTATAAAAATTCAAAACTCAAAAAACGATATTTCGAATGAATAAACTAGGCATTCCAGCCATGATATCAACATAAAATTTTGAATGCAGCTAGGTATTGAGGTCATTAATAATGTAGAATTCTAAAAACTTAACTATTATGGTCCAAACAGAAACTCATCTCCTGATGGCTGGACCATTCTCGGACCAATCTAGATCTGTACAAAATTAAATTCTAAAAACTTTTTTAGAATGTCCCATTTCTCTACGATTGATAATGAAAAAGTTACTTGAGGTAGATTAATCGAAAATGTGTATAGCGCTAACTCAAGCAACCGAATGGATTGTGTCGTATAAAAATTCAAAACTCAAAAAACGATATTTCGAATGAATAAACTAGGCATTCTAGCCATGATATCAACATAAAATTTTGAATGCAGCTAGGTATTGAGGTCATTAATAACGGAGAGTTCTAAAAATTTAACTATTATGGTCCAAACAGAAACTCATCTCCTGATGGCTGGACCATTCTCGGACCAATCTAGATCTGTAGAAAATTAAATTCTAAGAACTTTTCTAGTATGTCCCATTTCTCTACGATTGATAATGAAAAAGTTACTTGAGGTAGATTAATCGAAAATGTGTATAGCGCTATCTCAAGCAACCGAATGGATTGTCTCGTATAAAAATTCAAAACTCAAAAAACGATATTTCGAATGAATAAACTAGGCATTCCAGCCATGATATCAACATAAAATTTTGAATACAGCTAGGTATTGAGGTCATTAATAATGTAGAATTCTAAAAACTTAACTATTATGGTCCAAACAGAAACTCATCTCCTGATGGCTGGACCATTCTCGGACCAATCTAGATCTGTAGAAAATTAAATTCTAAAAACTTTTTTAGAATGTCCCATTTCTCTACGATTGATAATAAAAAAGTTACTTGAGGTAGATTAATCGAAAATGTGTATAGCGCTAACTCAAGCAACCGAATGGATTGTGTCGTATAAAAATTCAAAACTCAAAAAACGATATTTCGAATGAATAAACTAGGCATTCCAGCCATGATATCCATATAAAGGTTTGAATGCAGCTAGGTATTAAGGTCATCAATAACGCAGAGTTCTAAAAACTTAACTATTATGGTCCAAACAGAAACTCATCTCCTGATAACTGGACCATTTTCGGACCAATCTAGTTCTGTAGAAAATTAAATTCTAAAAACTTTTTTAGAATGTCCCATTTCTCTACGATTGATAATGAAAAAGTTACTTGAGGTAGATTAATCGAAAATGTGTATAGCGCTAACTCAAGCAACCGAATGGATTGTCTCGTATAAAAATTCAAAACTCAAAAAACGATATTTCGAATGAATAAACTAGGCATTCCAGCCATGATATCCATATAAAGGTTTGAATGCAGCTAGGTATTAAGGTCATCAATAACGCAGAGTTCTAAAAACTTAACTATTATGGTCCAAACAGAAACTCATCTCCTGATGGCTGGACCATTTTCGGACCAATCTAGATCTGTAGAAAATTAAATTCTAAGAACTTTTCTAGTATGTCCCATTTCTCTACGATTGATAATGAAAAAGTTACTTGAGGTAGATTAATCGAAAATGTGTATAGCGCTAACTCAAGCAACCGAATGGATTGTCTCGTATAAAAATTCAAAACTCAAAAAACGATATTTCGAATGAATAAACTAGGCATTCCAGCCATGATATCCATATAAAAGTTTGAATGCAGCTAGGTATTGAGGCCATTAATAACGGAGAGTTCTAAAAACTTAACTATTATGGTCCAAACAGAAACTCACCTCCTGATGACTGGACCATTCTCGGACCAATCTAGATCTGTAGAAAATTAAATTTTAAGAACTTTTCTAGTATGTCCCATTTCTCTACGATTGATAATGAAAAAGTTACTTGAGGTAGTTTAATCGAAAATGTGTAACTCAAGCAACCGAATGGATTGTCTCGTATAAAAATTCAAAACTCAAAAAACGATATTTCGAATGAATAAACTAGGCATTCCAGCCATGATATCAACATAAAATTTTGAATGCAGCTAGGTATTGAGGTCATTAATAATGTAGAATTCTAAAAACTTAACTATTATGGTCCAAACAGAAACTCATCTCCTGATGGCTGGACCATTCTCGGACCAATCTAGATCTGTAGAAAATTAAATTCTAAAAATTTTTTTAGAATGTCCCATTTCTCTACGATTGATAATGAAAAAGTTACTTGAGGTAGATTAATCGAAAATGTGTATAGCGCTAACTCAAGCAACCGAATGGATTGTGTCGTATAAAAATTCAAAACTCAAAAAACGATATTTCGAATGAATAAACTAGGCATTCTAGCCATGATATCAACATAAAATTTTGAATGCAGCTAGGTATTGAGGTCATTAATAACGGAGAGTTCTAAAAATTTAACTATTATGGTCCAAACAGAAACTCATCTCCTGATGGCTGGACCATTCTCGGACCAATCTAGATCTGTAGAAAATTCAATTCTAAGAACTTTTCTAGTATGTCCCATTTCTCTACGATTGATAATGAAAAAGTTACTTGAGGTAGATTAATCGAAAATGTGTATAGCGCTAACTCAAGCAACCGAATGGATTGTCTCGTATAAAAATTCGAAACTTAAAAAACGATATTTCGAATGAATAAACTAGGCATTCCAGCCATGATATCAACATAAAATTTTGAATGCAGCTAGGTATTGAGGCCATTAATAACGGAGAGTTCTAAAAACTTAACTATTATGATCCAAACAGAAACTCACCTCCTGATGACTGAACCATTCTCGGACCAATCTAGATCTGTAGAAAATTAAATTCTAAGAACTTTTCTAGTATGTCCCATTTCTCTACGATTGATAATGAAAAAGTTACTTGAGGTAGATTAATCGAAAATGTGTATAGCGCTAACTCAAGCAACCGAATGGATTGTCTCGTATAAAAATTCAAAACTCAAAAAACGATATTTCGAATGAATAAACTAGGCATTCCAGCCATGATATCAACATAAAATTTTGAATGCAGCTAGGGATTGAGGTCATTAATAATGTAGAATTCTAAAAACTTAACTATTATGGTCCAAACAGAAACTCATCTCCTGATGGCTGGACCATTCTCGGACCAATCTAGATCTGTAGAAAATTAAATTCTAAGAACTTTTCTAGTATGTCCCATTTCTCTACGATTGATAATGAAAAAGTTACTTGAGGTAGATTAATCGAAAATGTGTATAGCGCTAACTCAAGCAACCGAATGGATTGTCTCGTATAAAAATTCGAAACTTAAAAAACGATATTTCGAATGAATAAACTAGGCATTCCAGCCATGATATCAACATAAAATTTTGAATGCAGCTAGGTATTGAGGCCATTAATAACGGAGAGTTCTAAAAACTTAACTATTATGATCCAAACAGAAACTCACCTCCTGATGACTGAACCATTCTCGGACCAATCTAGATCTGTAGAAAATTAAATTCTAAGAACTTTTCTAGTATGTCCCATTTCTCTACGATTGATAATGAAAAAGTTACTTGAGGTAGATTAATCGAAAATGTGTATAGCGCTAACTCAAGCAACCGAATGGATTGTCTCGTATAAAAATTCAAAACTCAAAAAACGATATTTCGAATGAATAAACTAGGCATTCCAGCCATGATATCAACATAAAATTTTGAATGCAGCTAGGGATTGAGGTCATTAATAATGTAGAATTCTAAAAACTTAACTATTATGGTCCAAACAGAAACTCATCTCCTGATGGCTGGACCATTCTCGGACCAATCTAGATCTGTAGAAAATTAAATTCTAAGAACTTTTCTAGTATGTCCCATTTCTCTACGATTGATAATGAAAAAGTTACTTGAGGTAGATTAATCGAAAATGTGTATAGCGCTAACTCAAGCAACCGAATGGATTGTCTCGTATAAAAATTCGAAACTTAAAAAACGATATTTCGAATGAATAAACTAGGCATTCCAGCCATGATATCAACATAAAATTTTGAATGCAGCTAGGTATTGAGGCCATTAATAACGGAGAGTTCTAAAAACTTAACTATTATGATCCAAACAGAAACTCACCTCCTGATGACTGAACCATTCTCGGACCAATCTAGATCTGTAGAAAATTAAATTCTAAGAACTTTTCTAGTATGTCCCATTTCTCTACGATTGATAATGAAAAAGTTACTTGAGGTAGATTAATCGAAAATGTGTATAGCGCTAACTCAAGCAACCGAATGGATTGTCTCGTATAAAAATTCAAAACTCAAAAAACGATATTTCGAATGAATAAACTAGGCATTCCAGCCATGATATCCATATAAAAGTTTGAATGCAGCTAGGTATTGAGGCCATTAATAACGGAGAGTTCTAAAAACTTAACTATTATGGTCCAAACAGAAACTCACCTCCTGATGACTGGACCATTCTCGGACCAATCTAGATCTGTAGAAAATTAAATTTTAAGAACTTTTCTAGTATGTCCCATTTCTCTACGATTGATAATGAAAAAGTTACTTGAGGTAGTTTAATCGAAAATGTGTAACTCAAGCAACCGAATGGATTGTCTCGTATAAAAATTCAAAACTCAAAAAACGATATTTCGAATGAATAAACTAGGCATTCCAGCCATGATATCAACATAAAATTTTGAATGCAGCTAGGTATTGAGGTCATTAATAATGTAGAATTCTAAAAACTTAACTATTATGGTCCAAACAGAAACTCATCTCCTGATGGCTGGACCATTCTCGGACCAATCTAGATCTGTAGAAAATTAAATTCTAAAAATTTTTTTAGAATGTCCCATTTCTCTACGATTGATAATGAAAAAGTTACTTGAGGTAGATTAATCGAAAATGTGTATAGCGCTAACTCAAGCAACCGAATGGATTGTGTCGTATAAAAATTCAAAACTCAAAAAACGATATTTCGAATGAATAAACTAGGCATTCTAGCCATGATATCAACATAAAATTTTGAATGCAGCTAGGTATTGAGGTCATTAATAACGGAGAGTTCTAAAAATTTAACTATTATGGTCCAAACAGAAACTCATCTCCTGATGGCTGGACCATTCTCGGACCAATCTAGATCTGTAGAAAATTCAATTCTAAGAACTTTTCTAGTATGTCCCATTTCTCTACGATTGATAATGAAAAAGTTACTTGAGGTAGATTAATCGAAAATGTGTATAGCGCTAACTCAAGCAACCGAATGGATTGTCTCGTATAAAAATTCGAAACTTAAAAAACGATATTTCGAATGAATAAACTAGGCATTCCAGCCATGATATCAACATAAAATTTTGAATGCAGCTAGGTATTGAGGCCATTAATAACGGAGAGTTCTAAAAACTTAACTATTATGATCCAAACAGAAACTCACCTCCTGATGACTGAACCATTCTCGGACCAATCTAGATCTGTAGAAAATTAAATTCTAAGAACTTTTCTAGTATGTCCCATTTCTCTACGATTGATAATGAAAAAGTTACTTGAGGTAGATTAATCGAAAATGTGTATAGCGCTAACTCAAGCAACCGAATGGATTGTCTCGTATAAAAATTCAAAACTCAAAAAACGATATTTCGAATGAATAAACTAGGCATTCCAGCCATGATATCAACATAAAATTTTGAATGCAGCTAGGGATTGAGGTCATTAATAATGTAGAATTCTAAAAACTTAACTATTATGGTCCAAACAGAAACTCATCTCCTGATGGCTGGACCATTCTCGGACCAATCTAGATCTGTAGAAAATTAAATTCTAAGAACTTTTCTAGTATGTCCCATTTCTCTACGATTGATAATGAAAAAGTTACTTGAGGTAGATTAATCGAAAATGTGTATAGCGCTAACTCAAGCAACCGAATGGATTGTCTCGTATAAAAATTCGAAACTTAAAAAACGATATTTCGAATGAATAAACTAGGCATTCCAGCCATGATATCAACATAAAATTTTGAATGCAGCTAGGTATTGAGGCCATTAATAACGGAGAGTTCTAAAAACTTAACTATTATGATCCAAACAGAAACTCACCTCCTGATGACTGAACCATTCTCGGACCAATCTAGATCTGTAGAAAATTAAATTCTAAGAACTTTTCTAGTATGTCCCATTTCTCTACGATTGATAATGAAAAAGTTACTTGAGGTAGATTAATCGAAAATGTGTATAGCGCTAACTCAAGCAACCGAATGGATTGTCTCGTATAAAAATTCAAAACTCAAAAAACGATATTTCGAATGAATAAACTAGGCATTCCAGCCATGATATCAACATAAAATTTTGAATGCAGCTAGGTATTGAGGTCATTAATAATGTAGAATTCTAAAAACTTAACTATTATGGTCCAAACAGAAACTCATCTCCTGATGGCTGGACCATTCTCGGACCAATCTAGATCTGTAGAAAATTAAATTCTAAAAATTTTTTTAGAATGTCCCATTTCTCTACGATTGATAATGAAAAAGTTACTTGAGGTAGATTAATCGAAAATGTGTATAGCGCTAACTCAAGCAACCGAATGGATTGTGTCGTATAAAAATTCAAAACTCAAAAAACGATATTTCGAATGAATAAACTAGGCATTCTAGCCATGATATCAACATAAAATTTTGAATGCAGCTAGGTATTGAGGTCATTAATAACGGAGAGTTCTAAAAATTTAACTATTATGGTCCAAACAGAAACTCATCTCCTGATGGCTGGACCATTCTCGGACCAATCTAGATCTGTAGAAAATTCAATTCTAAGAACTTTTCTAGTATGTCCCATTTCTCTACGATTGATAATGAAAAAGTTACTTGAGGTAGATTAATCGAAAATGTGTATAGCGCTAACTCAAGCAACCGAATGGATTGTCTCGTATAAAAATTCGAAACTTAAAAAACGATATTTCGAATGAATAAACTAGGCATTCCAGCCATGATATCAACATAAAATTTTGAATGCAGCTAGGTATTGAGGCCATTAATAACGGAGAGTTCTAAAAACTTAACTATTATGATCCAAACAGAAACTCACCTCCTGATGACTGAACCATTCTCGGACCAATCTAGATCTGTAGAAAATTAAATTCTAAGAACTTTTCTAGTATGTCCCATTTCTCTACGATTGATAATGAAAAAGTTACTTGAGGTAGATTAATCGAAAATGTGTATAGCGCTAACTCAAGCAACCGAATGGATTGTCTCGTATAAAAATTCAAAACTCAAAAAACGATATTTCGAATGAATAAACTAGGCATTCCAGCCATGATATCAACATAAAATTTTGAATGCAGCTAGGGATTGAGGTCATTAATAATGTAGAATTCTAAAAACTTAACTATTATGGTCCAAACAGAAACTCATCTCCTGATGGCTGGACCATTCTCGGACCAATCTAGATCTGTAGAAAATTAAATTCTAAGAACTTTTCTAGTATGTCCCATTTCTCTACGATTGATAATGAAAAAGTTACTTGAGGTAGATTAATCGAAAATGTGTATAGCGCTAACTCAAGCAACCGAATGGATTGTCTCGTATAAAAATTCGAAACTTAAAAAACGATATTTCGAATGAATAAACTAGGCATTCCAGCCATGATATCAACATAAAATTTTGAATGCAGCTAGGTATTGAGGCCATTAATAACGGAGAGTTCTAAAAACTTAACTATTATGATCCAAACAGAAACTCACCTCCTGATGACTGAACCATTCTCGGACCAATCTAGATCTGTAGAAAATTAAATTCTAAGAACTTTTCTAGTATGTCCCATTTCTCTACGATTGATAATGAAAAAGTTACTTGAGGTAGATTAATCGAAAATGTGTATAGCGCTAACTCAAGCAACCGAATGGATTGTCTCGTATAAAAATTCAAAACTCAAAAAACGATATTTCGAATGAATAAACTAGGCATTCCAGCCATGATATCAACATAAAATTTTGAATGCAGCTAGGGATTGAGGTCATTAATAATGTAGAATTCTAAAAACTTAACTATTATGGTCCAAACAGAAACTCATCTCCTGATGGCTGGACCATTCTCGGACCAATCTAGATCTGTAGAAAATTCAATTCTAAGAACTTTTCTAGTATGTCCCATTTCTCTACGATTGATAATGAAAAAGTTACTTGAGGTAGATTAATCGAAAATGTGTATAGCGCTAACTCAAGCAACCGAATGGATTGTCTCGTATAAAAATTCGAAACTTAAAAAACGATATTTCGAATGAATAAACTAGGCATTCCAGCCATGATATCAACATAAAATTTTGAATGCAGCTAGGTATTGAGGCCATTAATAACGGAGAGTTCTAAAAACTTAACTATTATGATCCAAACAGAAACTCACCTCCTGATGACTGAACCATTCTCGGACCAATCTAGATCTGTAGAAAATTAAATTCTAAGAACTTTTCTAGTATGTCCCATTTCTCTACGATTGATAATGAAAAAGTTACTTGAGGTAGATTAATCGAAAATGTGTATAGCGCTAACTCAAGCAACCGAATGGATTGTCTCGTATAAAAATTCAAAACTCAAAAAACGATATTTCGAATGAATAAACTAGGCATTCCAGCCATGATATCAACATAAAATTTTGAATGCAGCTAGGGATTGAGGTCATTAATAATGTAGAATTCTAAAAACTTAACTATTATGGTCCAAACAGAAACTCATCTCCTGATGGCTGGACCATTCTCGGACCAATCTAGATCTGTAGAAAATTAAATTCTAAGAACTTTTCTAGTATGTCCCATTTCTCTACGATTGATAATGAAAAAGTTACTTGAGGTAGATTAATCGAAAATGTGTATAGCGCTAACTCAAGCAACCGAATGGATTGTCTCGTATAAAAATTCGAAACTTAAAAAACGATATTTCGAATGAATAAACTAGGCATTCCAGCCATGATATCAACATAAAATTTTGAATGCAGCTAGGTATTGAGGCCATTAATAACGGAGAGTTCTAAAAACTTAACTATTATGATCCAAACAGAAACTCACCTCCTGATGACTGAACCATTCTCGGACCAATCTAGATCTGTAGAAAATTAAATTCTAAGAACTTTTCTAGTATGTCCCATTTCTCTACGATTGATAATGAAAAAGTTACTTGAGGTAGATTAATCGAAAATGTGTATAGCGCTAACTCAAGCAACCGAATGGATTGTCTCGTATAAAAATTCAAAACTCAAAAAACGATATTTCGAATGAATAAACTAGGCATTCCAGCCATGATATCAACATAAAATTTTGAATGCAGCTAGGTATTGAGGTCATTAATAATGTAGAATTCTAAAAACTTAACTATTATGGTCCAAACAGAAACTCATCTCCTGATGGCTGGACCATTCTCGGACCAATCTAGATCTGTAGAAAATTAAATTCTAAAAACTTTTTTAGAATGTCCCATTTCTCTACGATTGATAATAAAAAAGTTACTTGAGGTAGATTAATCGAAAATGTGTATAGCGCTAACTCAAGCAACCGAATGGATTGTGTCGTATAAAAATTCAAAACTCAAAAAACGATATTTCGAATGAATAAACTAGGCATTCCAGCCATGATATCCATATAAAGGTTTGAATGCAGCTAGGTATTAAGGTCATCAATAACGCAGAGTTCTAAAAACTTAACTATTATGGTCCAAACAGAAACTCATCTCCTGATAACTGGACCATTTTCGGACCAATCTAGTTCTGTAGAAAATTAAATTCTAAAAACTTTTTTAGAATGTCCCATTTCTCTACGATTGATAATGAAAAAGTTACTTGAGGTAGATTAATCGAAAATGTGTATAGCGCTAACTCAAGCAACCGAATGGATTGTCTCGTATAAAAATTCAAAACTCAAAAAACGATATTTCGAATGAATAAACTAGGCATTCCAGCCATGATATCCATATAAAGGTTTGAATGCAGCTAGGTATTAAGGTCATCAATAACGCAGAGTTCTAAAAACTTAACTATTATGGTCCAAACAGAAACTCATCTCCTGATGGCTGGACCATTTTCGGACCAATCTAGATCTGTAGAAAATTAAATTCTAAGAACTTTTCTAGTATGTCCCATTTCTCTACGATTGATAATGAAAAAGTTACTTGAGGTAGATTAATCGAAAATGTGTATAGCGCTAACTCAAGCAACCGAATGGATTGTCTCGTATAAAAATTCAAAACTCAAAAAACGATATTTCGAATGAATAAACTAGGCATTCCAGCCATGATATCCATATAAAAGTTTGAATGCAGCTAGGTATTGAGGCCATTAATAACGGAGAGTTCTAAAAACTTAACTATTATGGTCCAAACAGAAACTCACCTCCTGATGACTGGACCATTCTCGGACCAATCTAGATCTGTAGAAAATTAAATTTTAAGAACTTTTCTAGTATGTCCCATTTCTCTACGATTGATAATGAAAAAGTTACTTGAGGTAGTTTAATCGAAAATGTGTAACTCAAGCAACCGAATGGATTGTCTCGTATAAAAATTCAAAACTCAAAAAACGATATTTCGAATGAATAAACTAGGCATTCCAGCCATGATATCAACATAAAATTTTGAATGCAGCTAGGTATTGAGGTCATTAATAATGTAGAATTCTAAAAACTTAACTATTATGGTCCAAACAGAAACTCATCTCCTGATGGCTGGACCATTCTCGGACCAATCTAGATCTGTAGAAAATTAAATTCTAAAAATTTTTTTAGAATGTCCCATTTCTCTACGATTGATAATGAAAAAGTTACTTGAGGTAGATTAATCGAAAATGTGTATAGCGCTAACTCAAGCAACCGAATGGATTGTGTCGTATAAAAATTCAAAACTCAAAAAACGATATTTCGAATGAATAAACTAGGCATTCTAGCCATGATATCAACATAAAATTTTGAATGCAGCTAGGTATTGAGGTCATTAATAACGGAGAGTTCTAAAAATTTAACTATTATGGTCCAAACAGAAACTCATCTCCTGATGGCTGGACCATTCTCGGACCAATCTAGATCTGTAGAAAATTCAATTCTAAGAACTTTTCTAGTATGTCCCATTTCTCTACGATTGATAATGAAAAAGTTACTTGAGGTAGATTAATCGAAAATGTGTATAGCGCTAACTCAAGCAACCGAATGGATTGTCTCGTATAAAAATTCAAAACTCAAAAAACGATATTTCGAATGAATAAACTAGGCATTCCAGCCATGATATCAACATAAAATTTTGAATGCAGCTAGGTATTGAGGCCATTAATAACGGAGAGTTCTAAAAACTTAACTATTATGATCCAAACAGAAACTCACCTCCTGATGACTGAACCATTCTCGGACCAATCTAGATCTGTAGAAAATTAAATTCTAAGAACTTTTCTAGTATGTCCCATTTCTCTACGATTGATAATGAAAAAGTTACTTGAGGTAGATTAATCGAAAATGTGTATAGCGCTAACTCAAGCAACCGAATGGATTGTCTCGTATAAAAATTCAAAACTCAAAAAACGATATTTCGAATGAATAAACTAGGCATTCCAGCCATGATATCCATATAAAAGTTTGAATGCAGCTAGGTATTGAGGCCATTAATAACGGAGAGTTCTAAAAACTTAACTATTATGGTCCAAACAGAAACTCACCTCCTGATGACTGGACCATTCTCGGACCAATCTAGATCTGTAGAAAATTAAATTTTAAGAACTTTTCTAGTATGTCCCATTTCTCTACGATTGATAATGAAAAAGTTACTTGAGGTAGTTTAATCGAAAATGTGTAACTCAAGCAACCGAATGGATTGTCTCGTATAAAAATTCAAAACTCAAAAAACGATATTTCGAATGAATAAACTAGGCATTCCAGCCATGATATCAACATAAAATTTTGAATGCAGCTAGGTATTGAGGTCATTAATAATGTAGAATTCTAAAAACTTAACTATTATGGTCCAAACAGAAACTCATCTCCTGATGGCTGGACCATTCTCGGACCAATCTAGATCTGTAGAAAATTAAATTCTAAAAATTTTTTTAGAATGTCCCATTTCTCTACGATTGATAATGAAAAAGTTACTTGAGGTAGATTAATCGAAAATGTGTATAGCGCTAACTCAAGCAACCGAATGGATTGTGTCGTATAAAAATTCAAAACTCAAAAAACGATATTTCGAATGAATAAACTAGGCATTCTAGCCATGATATCAACATAAAATTTTGAATGCAGCTAGGTATTGAGGTCATTAATAACGGAGAGTTCTAAAAATTTAACTATTATGGTCCAAACAGAAACTCATCTCCTGATGGCTGGACCATTCTCGGACCAATCTAGATCTGTAGAAAATTCAATTCTAAGAACTTTTCTAGTATGTCCCATTTCTCTACGATTGATAATGAAAAAGTTACTTGAGGTAGATTAATCGAAAATGTGTATAGCGCTAACTCAAGCAACCGAATGGATTGTCTCGTATAAAAATTCGAAACTTAAAAAACGATATTTCGAATGAATAAACTAGGCATTCCAGCCATGATATCAACATAAAATTTTGAATGCAGCTAGGTATTGAGGCCATTAATAACGGAGAGTTCTAAAAACTTAACTATTATGATCCAAACAGAAACTCACCTCCTGATGACTGAACCATTCTCGGACCAATCTAGATCTGTAGAAAATTAAATTCTAAGAACTTTTCTAGTATGTCCCATTTCTCTACGATTGATAATGAAAAAGTTACTTGAGGTAGATTAATCGAAAATGTGTATAGCGCTAACTCAAGCAACCGAATGGATTGTCTCGTATAAAAATTCAAAACTCAAAAAACGATATTTCGAATGAATAAACTAGGCATTCCAGCCATGATATCAACATAAAATTTTGAATGCAGCTAGGGATTGAGGTCATTAATAATGTAGAATTCTAAAAACTTAACTATTATGGTCCAAACAGAAACTCATCTCCTGATGGCTGGACCATTCTCGGACCAATCTAGATCTGTAGAAAATTAAATTCTAAGAACTTTTCTAGTATGTCCCATTTCTCTACGATTGATAATGAACAAGTTACTTGAGGTAGATTAATCGAAAATGTGTATAGCGCTAACTCAAGCAACCGAATGGATTGTTTCGTATAAAAATTCAAAACTCAAAAAACGATATTTCGAATGAATAAACTAGGCATTCCAGCCATGATATCAACATAAAATTTTGAATGCAGCTAGGTATTGAGGTCATTAATAATGTAGAATTCTAAAAACTTAACTATTATGGTCCAAACAGAAACTCATCTCCTGACGGCTGGACCATTCTCGGACCAATCTAGATCTGTAGAAAATTAAATTTTAAGAACTTTTTTAGAATGTCCCATTTCTCTACGATTGATAATGAAAAAGTTACTTGAGGTAGATTATTCGAAAATGTGTATAGCGCTAACTCAAGCAACCGAATGGATTGTGTCGTATAAAAATACAAAACTCAAAAAACGATATTTCGAATGAATAAACTAGGCATTCCAGCCATGATATCAACATAAAATTTTGAATGCAGCTAGGTATTGAGGTCATTAATAACGGAGAGTTCTAAAAACTTAACTATTATGGTCCAAACAGAAACTCATCTCCTGATGGCTGGACCATTCTCGGACCAATCTAGATCTGTAGAAAATTAAATTCTAAGAACTTTTTTAGTATGTCCCATTTCTCTACGATTGATAATGAAAAAGTTACTTGAGGTAAATTAATCGAAAATGTGTATAGCGCTAACTCAAGCAACCGAATGGATTGTCTCGTATAAAAATTCAAAACTCAAAAAACGATATTTCGAATGAATAAACTAGGCATTCCAGCCATGATATCAACATAAAATTTTGAATGCAGCTAGCTATTGAGGTCATTAATAATGTAGAATTCTAAAAACTTAACTATTATGGTCCAAACAGAAACTCATCTCCTGATGGCTGGACCATTCTCGGACCAATCTAGATCTGTAGAAAATTAAATTCTAAGAACTTTTCCAGTATGTCCCATTTCTCCACGATTGATAATGTAAAAGTTACTTGAGGTAGATTAATCGAAAATGTGTATAGCGCTAACTCAAGCAACCGAATGGATTGTCTCGTATAAAAATTCAAAACTCAAAAAACGATATTTCGAATGAATAAACTGGGCATTCCAGCCATGATATCAACATAAAATTTTGAATGCAGCTTGGTATTGAGGTCATTAATAATGTAGAATTCTAAAAACTTAACTATTATGGTCCAAACAGAAACTCATCTCCTGATGGCTGGACCATTCTCGGACCAATCTAGATCTGTAGAAAATTAAATTCTAAAAACTTTTTTGGAATGTCCCATTTCTCTACGATTGATAATGAAAAAGTTACTTGAGGTAGATAAATCGAAAGTGTGTATAGCGCTAACTCAAGCAACCGAATGGATTGTCTCGTATACAAATTCAAAACTCAAAATGGTCCAAACAGAAACTCATCTCCTGATGGCTGGACCATTCTCGGACCAACCTAGATCTGTAGAAAATTAAATTCTAAGAACTTTTCCAGTATGTCCCATTTCTCCACGATTGATAATGTAAAAGTTACTTGAGGTAGATTAATCGAAAATGTGTATAGCGCTAACTCAAGCAACCGAATGGATTGTCTCGTATAAAAATTCAAAACTCAAAAAACGATATTTCGAATGAATAAACTGGGCATTCCAGCCATGATATCAACATAAAATTTTGAATGCAGCTAGGTATTGAGGCCATTAATAACGGAGAGTTCTAAAAACTTAACTATTATGGTCCAAACAGAAACTCACCTCCTGATGACTGGACCATTGTCGGACTAATCTAGATCTGTAGAAAATTAAATTTTAAGAACTTTTCTAGTATGTCCCATTTCTCTACGATTGATAATGAAAAAGTTACTTGAGGTAGATAAATCGAAAGTGTGTATAGCGCTAACTCAAGCAACCGAATGGATTGTCTCGTATAAAAATTCAAAACTCAAAATGGTCCAAACAGAAACTCATCTCCTGATGGCTGGACCATTCTCGGACCAACCTAGATCTGTAGAAAATTAAATTCTAAGAACTTTTCTAGTATTTCCCATTTCTCTACGATTGATAATGAAAAAGTTACTTGAGGTAGATTAATCGGAAAGTGTATAGCGCTAACTCAAGCAACCGAATGGATTGTCGCGTATAAAAATTCAAAACTCAAAAAACGATATTTCGAATGAATAAACTAGGCATTCCAGCCATGATATCAACATAAAATTTTGAATGCAGCTAGGTATTGAGGTCATTAATAATGTAGAATTCTAAAAACTTAACTATTATGGTCCAAACAGAAACTCATCTCCTGATGGCTGGACCATTCTCGGACCAATCTAGATCTGTAGAAAATTAAATTCTAAAAATTTTTTTAGAATGTCCCATTTCTCTACGATTGATAATGAAAAAGTTACTTGAGGTAGATTAATCGAAAATGTGTATAGCGCTAACTCAAGCAACCGAATGGATTGTGTCGTATAAAAATACAAAACTCAAAAAACGATATTTCGAATGAATAAACTAGGCATTCCAGCCATGATATCAACATAAAATTTTGAATGCAGCTAGGTATTGAGGTCATTAATAACGGAGAGTTCTAAAAACTTAACTATTATGGTCCAAACAGAAACTCATCTCCTGATGGCTGGACCATTCTCGGACCAATCTAGATCTGTAGAAAATTAAATTCTAAGAACTTTTTTAGTATGTCCCATTTCTCTACGATTGATAATGAAAAAGTTACTTGAGGTAAATTAATCGAAAATGTGTATAGCGCTAACTCAAGCAACCGAATGGATTGTCTCGTATAAAAATTCAAAACTCAAAAAACGATATTTCGAATGAATAAACTAGGCATTCCAGCCATGATATCAACATAAAATTTTGAATGCAGCTAGCTATTGAGGTCATTAATAATGTAGAATTCTAAAAACTTAACTATTATGGTCCAAACAGAAACTCATCTCCTGATGGCTGGACCATTCTCGGACCAATCTAGATCTGTAGAAAATTAAATTCTAAGAACTTTTCCAGTATGTCCCATTTCTCCACGATTGATAATGTAAAAGTTACTTGAGGTAGATTAATCGAAAATGTGTATAGCGCTAACTCAAGCAACCGAATGGATTGTCTCGTATAAAAATTCAAAACTCAAAAAACGATATTTCGAATGAATAAACTGGGCATTCCAGCCATGATATCAACATAAAATTTTGAATGCAGCTTGGTATTGAGGTCATTAATAATGTAGAATTCTAAAAACTTAACTATTATGGTCCAAACAGAAACTCATCTCCTGATGGCTGGACCATTCTCGGACCAATCTAGATCTGTAGAAAATTAAATTCTAAAAACTTTTTTGGAATGTCCCATTTCTCTACGATTGATAATGAAAAAGTTACTTGAGGTAGATAAATCGAAAGTGTGTATAGCGCTAACTCAAGCAACCGAATGGATTGTCTCGTATACAAATTCAAAACTCAAAATGGTCCAAACAGAAACTCATCTCCTGATGGCTGGACCATTCTCGGACCAACCTAGATCTGTAGAAAATTAAATTCTAAGAACTTTTCCAGTATGTCCCATTTCTCCACGATTGATAATGTAAAAGTTACTTGAGGTAGATTAATCGAAAATGTGTATAGCGCTAACTCAAGCAACCGAATGGATTGTCTCGTATAAAAATTCAAAACTCAAAAAACGATATTTCGAATGAATAAACTGGGCATTCCAGCCATGATATCAACATAAAATTTTGAATGCAGCTAGGTATTGAGGCCATTAATAACGGAGAGTTCTAAAAACTTAACTATTATGGTCCAAACAGAAACTCACCTCCTGATGACTGGACCATTGTCGGACTAATCTAGATCTGTAGAAAATTAAATTTTAAGAACTTTTCTAGTATGTCCCATTTCTCTACGATTGATAATGAAAAAGTTACTTGAGGTAGATAAATCGAAAGTGTGTATAGCGCTAACTCAAGCAACCGAATGGATTGTCTCGTATAAAAATTCAAAACTCAAAATGGTCCAAACAGAAACTCATCTCCTGATGGCTGGACCATTCTCGGACCAACCTAGATCTGTAGAAAATTAAATTCTAAGAACTTTTCTAGTATTTCCCATTTCTCTACGATTGATAATGAAAAAGTTACTTGAGGTAGATTAATCGGAAAGTGTATAGCGCTAACTCAAGCAACCGAATGGATTGTCGCGTATAAAAATTCAAAACTCAAAAAACGATATTTCGAATGAATAAACTAGGCATTCCAGCCATGATATCAACATAAAATTTTGAATGCAGCTAGGTATTGAGGTCATTAATAATGTAGAATTCTAAAAACTTAACTATTATGGTCCAAACAGAAACTCATCTCCTGATGGCTGGACCATTCTCGGACCAATCTAGATCTGTAGAAAATTAAATTCTAAAAATTTTTTTAGAATGTCCCATTTCTCTACGATTGATAATGAAAAAGTTACTTGAGGTAGATTAATCGAAAATGTGTATAGCGCTAACTCAAGCAACCGAATGGATTGTCTCGTATAAAAATTCAAAACTCAAAAAACGATATTTCGAATGAATAAACTAGGCATTCCAGCCATGATATCAACATAAAATTTTGAATGCAGCTAGGTATTGAGGTCATTAATAATGTAGAATTCTAAAAACTTAACTATTATGGTCCAAACAGAAACTCATCTCCTGATGGCTGGACCATTCTCGGACCAATCTAGATCTGTAGAAAATTAAATTCTAAAAATTTTTTTAGAATGTCCCATTTCTCTACGATTGATAATGAAAAAGTTACTTGAGGTAGATTAATCGAAAATGTGTATAGCGCTAACTCAAGCAACCGAATGGATTGTGTCGTATAAAAATTCAAAACTCAAAAAACGATATTTCGAATGAATAAACTAGGCATTCCAGCCATGATATCCATATAAAGGTTTGAATGCAGCTAGGTATTAAGGTCATCAATAACGCAGAGTTCTAAAAACTTAACTATTATGGTCCAAACAGAAACTCATCTCCTGATAACTGGACCATTTTCGGACCAATCTAGTTCTGTAGAAAATTAAATTCTAAAAACTTTTTTAGAATGTCCCATTTCTCTACGATTGATAATGAAAAAGTTACTTGAGGTAGATTAATCGAAAATGTGTATAGCGCTAACTCAAGCAACCGAATGGATTGTCTCGTATAAAAATTCAAAACTCAAAAAACGATATTTCGAATGAATAAACTAGGCATTCCAGCCATGATATCCATATAAAGGATTGAATGCAGCTAGGTATTAAGGTCATCAATAACGCAGAGTTCTAAAAACTTAACTATTATGGTCCAAACAGAAACTCATCTCCTGATGGCTGGACCATTTTCGGACCAATCTAGATCTGTAGAAAATTAAATTCTAAGAACTTTTCTAGTATGTCCCATTTCTCTACGATTGATAATGAAAAAGTTACTTGAGGTAGATTAATCGAAAATGTGTATAGCGCTAACTCAAGCAACCGAATGGATTGTCTCGTATAAAAATTCAAAACTCAAAAAACGATATTTCGAATGAATAAACTAGGCATTCCAGCCATGATATCCATATAAAAGTTTGAATGCAGCTAGGTATTGAGGCCATTAATAACGGAGAGTTCTAAAAACTTAACTATTATGGTCCAAACAGAAACTCACCTCCTGATGACTGGACCATTCTCGGACCAATCTAGATCTGTAGAAAATTAAATTTTAAGAACTTTTCTAGTATGTCCCATTTCTCTACGATTGATAATGAAAAAGTTACTTGAGGTAGTTTAATCGAAAATGTGTAACTCAAGCAACCGAATGGATTGTCTCGTATAAAAATTCAAAACTCAAAAAACGATATTTCGAATGAATAAACTAGGCATTCCAGCCATGATATCAACATAAAATTTTGAATGCAGCTAGGTATTGAGGTCATTAATAATGTAGAATTCTAAAAACTTAACTATTATGGTCCAAACAGAAACTCATCTCCTGATGGCTGGACCATTCTCGGACCAATCTAGATCTGTAGAAAATTAAATTCTAAAAATTTTTTTAGAATGTCCCATTTCTCTACGATTGATAATGAAAAAGTTACTTGAGGTAGATTAATCGAAAATGTGTATAGCGCTAACTCAAGCAACCGAATGGATTGTGTCGTATAAAAATTCAAAACTCAAAAAACGATATTTCGAATGAATAAACTAGGCATTCTAGCCATGATATCAACATAAAATTTTGAATGCAGCTAGGTATTGAGGTCATTAATAACGGAGAGTTCTAAAAATTTAACTATTATGGTCCAAACAGAAACTCATCTCCTGATGGCTGGACCATTCTCGGACCAATCTAGATCTGTAGAAAATTCAATTCTAAGAACTTTTCTAGTATGTCCCATTTCTCTACGATTGATAATGAAAAAGTTACTTGAGGTAGATTAATCGAAAATGTGTATAGCGCTAACTCAAGCAACCGAATGGATTGTCTCGTATAAAAATTCGAAACTTAAAAAACGATATTTCGAATGAATAAACTAGGCATTCCAGCCATGATATCAACATAAAATTTTGAATGCAGCTAGGTATTGAGGCCATTAATAACGGAGAGTTCTAAAAACTTAACTATTATGATCCAAACAGAAACTCACCTCCTGATGACTGAACCATTCTCGGACCAATCTAGATCTGTAGAAAATTAAATTCTAAGAACTTTTCTAGTATGTCCCATTTCTCTACGATTGATAATGAAAAAGTTACTTGAGGTAGATTAATCGAAAATGTGTATAGCGCTAACTCAAGCAACCGAATGGATTGTCTCGTATAAAAATTCAAAACTCAAAAAACGATATTTCGAATGAATAAACTAGGCATTCCAGCCATGATATCAACATAAAATTTTGAATGCAGCTAGGGATTGAGGTCATTAATAATGTAGAATTCTAAAAACTTAACTATTATGGTCCAAACAGAAACTCATCTCCTGATGGCTGGACCATTCTCGGACCAATCTAGATCTGTAGAAAATTAAATTCTAAGAACTTTTCTAGTATGTCCCATTTCTCTACGATTGATAATGAAAAAGTTACTTGAGGTAGATTAATCGAAAATGTGTATAGCGCTAACTCAAGCAACCGAATGGATTGTCTCGTATAAAAATTCGAAACTTAAAAAACGATATTTCGAATGAATAAACTAGGCATTCCAGCCATGATATCAACATAAAATTTTGAATGCAGCTAGGTATTGAGGCCATTAATAACGGAGAGTTCTAAAAACTTAACTATTATGATCCAAACAGAAACTCACCTCCTGATGACTGAACCATTCTCGGACCAATCTAGATCTGTAGAAAATTAAATTCTAAGAACTTTTCTAGTATGTCCCATTTCTCTACGATTGATAATGAAAAAGTTACTTGAGGTAGATTAATCGAAAATGTGTATAGCGCTAACTCAAGCAACCGAATGGATTGTCTCGTATAAAAATTCAAAACTCAAAAAACGATATTTCGAATGAATAAACTAGGCATTCCAGCCATGATATCAACATAAAATTTTGAATGCAGCTAGGGATTGAGGTCATTAATAATGTAGAATTCTAAAAACTTAACTATTATGGTCCAAACAGAAACTCATCTCCTGATGGCTGGACCATTCTCGGACCAATCTAGATCTGTAGAAAATTAAATTCTAAGAACTTTTCTAGTATGTCCCATTTCTCTACGATTGATAATGAAAAAGTTACTTGAGGTAGATTAATCGAAAATGTGTATAGCGCTAACTCAAGCAACCGAATGGATTGTCTCGTATAAAAATTCGAAACTTAAAAAACGATATTTCGAATGAATAAACTAGGCATTCCAGCCATGATATCAACATAAAATTTTGAATGCAGCTAGGTATTGAGGCCATTAATAACGGAGAGTTCTAAAAACTTAACTATTATGATCCAAACAGAAACTCACCTCCTGATGACTGAACCATTCTCGGACCAATCTAGATCTGTAGAAAATTAAATTCTAAGAACTTTTCTAGTATGTCCCATTTCTCTACGATTGATAATGAAAAAGTTACTTGAGGTAGATTAATCGAAAATGTGTATAGCGCTAACTCAAGCAACCGAATGGATTGTCTCGTATAAAAATTCAAAACTCAAAAAACGATATTTCGAATGAATAAACTAGGCATTCCAGCCATGATATCCATATAAAAGTTTGAATGCAGCTAGGTATTGAGGCCATTAATAACGGAGAGTTCTAAAAACTTAACTATTATGGTCCAAACAGAAACTCACCTCCTGATGACTGGACCATTCTCGGACCAATCTAGATCTGTAGAAAATTAAATTTTAAGAACTTTTCTAGTATGTCCCATTTCTCTACGATTGATAATGAAAAAGTTACTTGAGGTAGTTTAATCGAAAATGTGTAACTCAAGCAACCGAATGGATTGTCTCGTATAAAAATTCAAAACTCAAAAAACGATATTTCGAATGAATAAACTAGGCATTCCAGCCATGATATCAACATAAAATTTTGAATGCAGCTAGGTATTGAGGTCATTAATAATGTAGAATTCTAAAAACTTAACTATTATGGTCCAAACAGAAACTCATCTCCTGATGGCTGGACCATTCTCGGACCAATCTAGATCTGTAGAAAATTAAATTCTAAAAATTTTTTTAGAATGTCCCATTTCTCTACGATTGATAATGAAAAAGTTACTTGAGGTAGATTAATCGAAAATGTGTATAGCGCTAACTCAAGCAACCGAATGGATTGTGTCGTATAAAAATTCAAAACTCAAAAAACGATATTTCGAATGAATAAACTAGGCATTCTAGCCATGATATCAACATAAAATTTTGAATGCAGCTAGGTATTGAGGTCATTAATAACGGAGAGTTCTAAAAATTTAACTATTATGGTCCAAACAGAAACTCATCTCCTGATGGCTGGACCATTCTCGGACCAATCTAGATCTGTAGAAAATTCAATTCTAAGAACTTTTCTAGTATGTCCCATTTCTCTACGATTGATAATGAAAAAGTTACTTGAGGTAGATTAATCGAAAATGTGTATAGCGCTAACTCAAGCAACCGAATGGATTGTCTCGTATAAAAATTCGAAACTTAAAAAACGATATTTCGAATGAATAAACTAGGCATTCCAGCCATGATATCAACATAAAATTTTGAATGCAGCTAGGTATTGAGGCCATTAATAACGGAGAGTTCTAAAAACTTAACTATTATGATCCAAACAGAAACTCACCTCCTGATGACTGAACCATTCTCGGACCAATCTAGATCTGTAGAAAATTAAATTCTAAGAACTTTTCTAGTATGTCCCATTTCTCTACGATTGATAATGAAAAAGTTACTTGAGGTAGATTAATCGAAAATGTGTATAGCGCTAACTCAAGCAACCGAATGGATTGTCTCGTATAAAAATTCAAAACTCAAAAAACGATATTTCGAATGAATAAACTAGGCATTCCAGCCATGATATCAACATAAAATTTTGAATGCAGCTAGGGATTGAGGTCATTAATAATGTAGAATTCTAAAAACTTAACTATTATGGTCCAAACAGAAACTCATCTCCTGATGGCTGGACCATTCTCGGACCAATCTAGATCTGTAGAAAATTAAATTCTAAGAACTTTTCTAGTATGTCCCATTTCTCTACGATTGATAATGAAAAAGTTACTTGAGGTAGATTAATCGAAAATGTGTATAGCGCTAACTCAAGCAACCGAATGGATTGTCTCGTATAAAAATTCGAAACTTAAAAAACGATATTTCGAATGAATAAACTAGGCATTCCAGCCATGATATCAACATAAAATTTTGAATGCAGCTAGGTATTGAGGCCATTAATAACGGAGAGTTCTAAAAACTTAACTATTATGATCCAAACAGAAACTCACCTCCTGATGACTGAACCATTCTCGGACCAATCTAGATCTGTAGAAAATTAAATTCTAAGAACTTTTCTAGTATGTCCCATTTCTCTACGATTGATAATGAAAAAGTTACTTGAGGTAGATTAATCGAAAATGTGTATAGCGCTAACTCAAGCAACCGAATGGATTGTCTCGTATAAAAATTCAAAACTCAAAAAACGATATTTCGAATGAATAAACTAGGCATTCCAGCCATGATATCAACATAAAATTTTGAATGCAGCTAGGTATTGAGGTCATTAATAATGTAGAATTCTAAAAACTTAACTATTATGGTCCAAACAGAAACTCATCTCCTGATGGCTGGACCATTCTCGGACCAATCTAGATCTGTAGAAAATTAAATTCTAAAAATTTTTTTAGAATGTCCCATTTCTCTACGATTGATAATGAAAAAGTTACTTGAGGTAGATTAATCGAAAATGTGTATAGCGCTAACTCAAGCAACCGAATGGATTGTGTCGTATAAAAATTCAAAACTCAAAAAACGATATTTCGAATGAATAAACTAGGCATTCTAGCCATGATATCAACATAAAATTTTGAATGCAGCTAGGTATTGAGGTCATTAATAACGGAGAGTTCTAAAAATTTAACTATTATGGTCCAAACAGAAACTCATCTCCTGATGGCTGGACCATTCTCGGACCAATCTAGATCTGTAGAAAATTCAATTCTAAGAACTTTTCTAGTATGTCCCATTTCTCTACGATTGATAATGAAAAAGTTACTTGAGGTAGATTAATCGAAAATGTGTATAGCGCTAACTCAAGCAACCGAATGGATTGTCTCGTATAAAAATTCGAAACTTAAAAAACGATATTTCGAATGAATAAACTAGGCATTCCAGCCATGATATCAACATAAAATTTTGAATGCAGCTAGGTATTGAGGCCATTAATAACGGAGAGTTCTAAAAACTTAACTATTATGATCCAAACAGAAACTCACCTCCTGATGACTGAACCATTCTCGGACCAATCTAGATCTGTAGAAAATTAAATTCTAAGAACTTTTCTAGTATGTCCCATTTCTCTACGATTGATAATGAAAAAGTTACTTGAGGTAGATTAATCGAAAATGTGTATAGCGCTAACTCAAGCAACCGAATGGATTGTCTCGTATAAAAATTCAAAACTCAAAAAACGATATTTCGAATGAATAAACTAGGCATTCCAGCCATGATATCAACATAAAATTTTGAATGCAGCTAGGGATTGAGGTCATTAATAATGTAGAATTCTAAAAACTTAACTATTATGGTCCAAACAGAAACTCATCTCCTGATGGCTGGACCATTCTCGGACCAATCTAGATCTGTAGAAAATTCAATTCTAAGAACTTTTCTAGTATGTCCCATTTCTCTACGATTGATAATGAAAAAGTTACTTGAGGTAGATTAATCGAAAATGTGTATAGCGCTAACTCAAGCAACCGAATGGATTGTCTCGTATAAAAATTCGAAACTTAAAAAACGATATTTCGAATGAATAAACTAGGCATTCCAGCCATGATATCAACATAAAATTTTGAATGCAGCTAGGTATTGAGGCCATTAATAACGGAGAGTTCTAAAAACTTAACTATTATGATCCAAACAGAAACTCACCTCCTGATGACTGAACCATTCTCGGACCAATCTAGATCTGTAGAAAATTCAATTCTAAGAACTTTTCTAGTATGTCCCATTTCTCTACGATTGATAATGAAAAAGTTACTTGAGGTAGATTAATCGAAAATGTGTATAGCGCTAACTCAAGCAACCGAATGGATTGTCTCGTATAAAAATTCAAAACTCAAAAAACGATATTTCGAATGAATAAACTAGGCATTCCAGCCATGATATCAACATAAAATTTTGAATGCAGCTAGGGATTGAGGTCATTAATAATGTAGAATTCTAAAAACTTAACTATTATGGTCCAAACAGAAACTCATCTCCTGATGGCTGGACCATTCTCGGACCAATCTAGATCTGTAGAAAATTAAATTCTAAGAACTTTTCTAGTATGTCCCATTTCTCTACGATTGATAATGAAAAAGTTACTTGAGGTAGATTAATCGAAAATGTGTATAGCGCTAACTCAAGCAACCGAATGGATTGTCTCGTATAAAAATTCGAAACTTAAAAAACGATATTTCGAATGAATAAACTAGGCATTCCAGCCATGATATCAACATAAAATTTTGAATGCAGCTAGGTATTGAGGCCATTAATAACGGAGAGTTCTAAAAACTTAACTATTATGATCCAAACAGAAACTCACCTCCTGATGACTGAACCATTCTCGGACCAATCTAGATCTGTAGAAAATTAAATTCTAAGAACTTTTCTAGTATGTCCCATTTCTCTACGATTGATAATGAAAAAGTTACTTGAGGTAGATTAATCGAAAATGTGTATAGCGCTAACTCAAGCAACCGAATGGATTGTCTCGTATAAAAATTCAAAACTCAAAAAACGATATTTCGAATGAATAAACTAGGCATTCCAGCCATGATATCAACATAAAATTTTGAATGCAGCTAGGTATTGAGGTCATTAATAATGTAGAATTCTAAAAACTTAACTATTATGGTCCAAACAGAAACTCATCTCCTGATGGCTGGACCATTCTCGGACCAATCTAGATCTGTAGAAAATTAAATTCTAAAAATTTTTTTAGAATGTCCCATTTCTCTACGATTGATAATGAAAAAGTTACTTGAGGTAGATTAATCGAAAATGTGTATAGCGCTAACTCAAGCAACCGAATGGATTGTGTCGTATAAAAATTCAAAACTCAAAAAACGATATTTCGAATGAATAAACTAGGCATTCTAGCCATGATATCAACATAAAATTTTGAATGCAGCTAGGTATTGAGGTCATTAATAACGGAGAGTTCTAAAAATTTAACTATTATGGTCCAAACAGAAACTCATCTCCTGATGGCTGGACCATTCTCGGACCAATCTAGATCTGTAGAAAATTCAATTCTAAGAACTTTTCTAGTATGTCCCATTTCTCTACGATTGATAATGAAAAAGTTACTTGAGGTAGATTAATCGAAAATGTGTATAGCGCTAACTCAAGCAACCGAATGGATTGTCTCGTATAAAAATTCAAAACTCAAAAAACGATATTTCGAATGAATAAACTAGGCATTCCAGCCATGATATCAACATAAAATTTTGAATGCAGCTAGGTATTGAGGCCATTAATAACGGAGAGTTCTAAAAACTTAACTATTATGATCCAAACAGAAACTCACCTCCTGATGACTGAACCATTCTCGGACCAATCTAGATCTGTAGAAAATTAAATTCTAAGAACTTTTCTAGTATGTCCCATTTCTCTACGATTGATAATGAAAAAGTTACTTGAGGTAGATTAATCGAAAATGTGTATAGCGCTAACTCAAGCAACCGAATGGATTGTCTCGTATAAAAATTCAAAACTCAAAAAACGATATTTCGAATGAATAAACTAGGCATTCCAGCCATGATATCCATATAAAAGTTTGAATGCAGCTAGGTATTGAGGCCATTAATAACGGAGAGTTCTAAAAACTTAACTATTATGGTCCAAACAGAAACTCACCTCCTGATGACTGGACCATTCTCGGACCAATCTAGATCTGTAGAAAATTAAATTTTAAGAACTTTTCTAGTATGTCCCATTTCTCTACGATTGATAATGAAAAAGTTACTTGAGGTAGTTTAATCGAAAATGTGTAACTCAAGCAACCGAATGGATTGTCTCGTATAAAAATTCAAAACTCAAAAAACGATATTTCGAATGAATAAACTAGGCATTCCAGCCATGATATCAACATAAAATTTTGAATGCAGCTAGGTATTGAGGTCATTAATAATGTAGAATTCTAAAAACTTAACTATTATGGTCCAAACAGAAACTCATCTCCTGATGGCTGGACCATTCTCGGACCAATCTAGATCTGTAGAAAATTAAATTCTAAAAATTTTTTTAGAATGTCCCATTTCTCTACGATTGATAATGAAAAAGTTACTTGAGGTAGATTAATCGAAAATGTGTATAGCGCTAACTCAAGCAACCGAATGGATTGTGTCGTATAAAAATTCAAAACTCAAAAAACGATATTTCGAATGAATAAACTAGGCATTCTAGCCATGATATCAACATAAAATTTTGAATGCAGCTAGGTATTGAGGTCATTAATAACGGAGAGTTCTAAAAATTTAACTATTATGGTCCAAACAGAAACTCATCTCCTGATGGCTGGACCATTCTCGGACCAATCTAGATCTGTAGAAAATTCAATTCTAAGAACTTTTCTAGTATGTCCCATTTCTCTACGATTGATAATGAAAAAGTTACTTGAGGTAGATTAATCGAAAATGTGTATAGCGCTAACTCAAGCAACCGAATGGATTGTCTCGTATAAAAATTCGAAACTTAAAAAACGATATTTCGAATGAATAAACTAGGCATTCCAGCCATGATATCAACATAAAATTTTGAATGCAGCTAGGTATTGAGGCCATTAATAACGGAGAGTTCTAAAAACTTAACTATTATGATCCAAACAGAAACTCACCTCCTGATGACTGAACCATTCTCGGACCAATCTAGATCTGTAGAAAATTAAATTCTAAGAACTTTTCTAGTATGTCCCATTTCTCTACGATTGATAATGAAAAAGTTACTTGAGGTAGATTAATCGAAAATGTGTATAGCGCTAACTCAAGCAACCGAATGGATTGTCTCGTATAAAAATTCAAAACTCAAAAAACGATATTTCGAATGAATAAACTAGGCATTCCAGCCATGATATCAACATAAAATTTTGAATGCAGCTAGGGATTGAGGTCATTAATAATGTAGAATTCTAAAAACTTAACTATTATGGTCCAAACAGAAACTCATCTCCTGATGGCTGGACCATTCTCGGACCAATCTAGATCTGTAGAAAATTAAATTCTAAGAACTTTTCTAGTATGTCCCATTTCTCTACGATTGATAATGAACAAGTTACTTGAGGTAGATTAATCGAAAATGTGTATAGCGCTAACTCAAGCAACCGAATGGATTGTTTCGTATAAAAATTCAAAACTCAAAAAACGATATTTCGAATGAATAAACTAGGCATTCCAGCCATGATATCAACATAAAATTTTGAATGCAGCTAGGTATTGAGGTCATTAATAATGTAGAATTCTAAAAACTTAACTATTATGGTCCAAACAGAAACTCATCTCCTGACGGCTGGACCATTCTCGGACCAATCTAGATCTGTAGAAAATTAAATTTTAAGAACTTTTTTAGAATGTCCCATTTCTCTACGATTGATAATGAAAAAGTTACTTGAGGTAGATTATTCGAAAATGTGTATAGCGCTAACTCAAGCAACCGAATGGATTGTGTCGTATAAAAATACAAAACTCAAAAAACGATATTTCGAATGAATAAACTAGGCATTCCAGCCATGATATCAACATAAAATTTTGAATGCAGCTAGGTATTGAGGTCATTAATAACGGAGAGTTCTAAAAACTTAACTATTATGGTCCAAACAGAAACTCATCTCCTGATGGCTGGACCATTCTCGGACCAATCTAGATCTGTAGAAAATTAAATTCTAAGAACTTTTTTAGTATGTCCCATTTCTCTACGATTGATAATGAAAAAGTTACTTGAGGTAAATTAATCGAAAATGTGTATAGCGCTAACTCAAGCAACCGAATGGATTGTCTCGTATAAAAATTCAAAACTCAAAAAACGATATTTCGAATGAATAAACTAGGCATTCCAGCCATGATATCAACATAAAATTTTGAATGCAGCTAGCTATTGAGGTCATTAATAATGTAGAATTCTAAAAACTTAACTATTATGGTCCAAACAGAAACTCATCTCCTGATGGCTGGACCATTCTCGGACCAATCTAGATCTGTAGAAAATTAAATTCTAAGAACTTTTCCAGTATGTCCCATTTCTCCACGATTGATAATGTAAAAGTTACTTGAGGTAGATTAATCGAAAATGTGTATAGCGCTAACTCAAGCAACCGAATGGATTGTCTCGTATAAAAATTCAAAACTCAAAAAACGATATTTCGAATGAATAAACTGGGCATTCCAGCCATGATATCAACATAAAATTTTGAATGCAGCTTGGTATTGAGGTCATTAATAATGTAGAATTCTAAAAACTTAACTATTATGGTCCAAACAGAAACTCATCTCCTGATGGCTGGACCATTCTCGGACCAATCTAGATCTGTAGAAAATTAAATTCTAAAAACTTTTTTGGAATGTCCCATTTCTCTACGATTGATAATGAAAAAGTTACTTGAGGTAGATAAATCGAAAGTGTGTATAGCGCTAACTCAAGCAACCGAATGGATTGTCTCGTATACAAATTCAAAACTCAAAATGGTCCAAACAGAAACTCATCTCCTGATGGCTGGACCATTCTCGGACCAACCTAGATCTGTAGAAAATTAAATTCTAAGAACTTTTCCAGTATGTCCCATTTCTCCACGATTGATAATGTAAAAGTTACTTGAGGTAGATTAATCGAAAATGTGTATAGCGCTAACTCAAGCAACCGAATGGATTGTCTCGTATAAAAATTCAAAACTCAAAAAACGATATTTCGAATGAATAAACTGGGCATTCCAGCCATGATATCAACATAAAATTTTGAATGCAGCTAGGTATTGAGGCCATTAATAACGGAGAGTTCTAAAAACTTAACTATTATGGTCCAAACAGAAACTCACCTCCTGATGACTGGACCATTGTCGGACTAATCTAGATCTGTAGAAAATTAAATTTTAAGAACTTTTCTAGTATGTCCCATTTCTCTACGATTGATAATGAAAAAGTTACTTGAGGTAGATAAATCGAAAGTGTGTATAGCGCTAACTCAAGCAACCGAATGGATTGTCTCGTATAAAAATTCAAAACTCAAAATGGTCCAAACAGAAACTCATCTCCTGATGGCTGGACCATTCTCGGACCAACCTAGATCTGTAGAAAATTAAATTCTAAGAACTTTTCTAGTATTTCCCATTTCTCTACGATTGATAATGAAAAAGTTACTTGAGGTAGATTAATCGGAAAGTGTATAGCGCTAACTCAAGCAACCGAATGGATTGTCGCGTATAAAAATTCAAAACTCAAAAAACGATATTTCGAATGAATAAACTAGGCATTCCAGCCATGATATCAACATAAAATTTTGAATGCAGCTAGGTATTGAGGTCATTAATAATGTAGAATTCTAAAAACTTAACTATTATGGTCCAAACAGAAACTCATCTCCTGATGGCTGGACCATTCTCGGACTAATCCAGATCTGTAGAAAATTAAATTCTAAGAACTTTTCTAGTATGTCCCATTTCTCTACGATTGATAATGAAAAAGTTACTTGAGGTAGATTAATCGAAAATGTGTATAGCGCTAACTCAAGCAACCGAATGGATTGTCTCGTATAAAAATTCAAAACTCAAAAAACGATATTTCGAATGAATAAACTAGGCATTCCAGCCATGATATCAACATAAAATTTTGAATGCAGCTAGGTATTGAGGTCATTAATAATGTAGAATTCTAAAAACTTAACTATTATGGTCCAAACAGAAACTCATCTCCTGATGGCTGGACCATTCTCGGACCAATCTAGATCTGTACAAAATTAAATTCTAAAAACTTTTTTAGAATGTCCCATTTCTCTACGATTGATAATGAAAAAGTTACTTGAGGTAGATTAATCGAAAATGTGTATAGCGCTAACTCAAGCAACCGAATGGATTGTGTCGTATAAAAATTCAAAACTCAAAAAACGATATTTCGAATGAATAAACTAGGCATTCTAGCCATGATATCAACATAAAATTTTGAATGCAGCTAGGTATTGAGGTCATTAATAACGGAGAGTTCTAAAAATTTAACTATTATGGTCCAAACAGAAACTCATCTCCTGATGGCTGGACCATTCTCGGACCAATCTAGATCTGTAGAAAATTAAATTCTAAGAACTTTTCTAGTATGTCCCATTTCTCTACGATTGATAATGAAAAAGTTACTTGAGGTAGATTAATCGAAAATGTGTATAGCGCTATCTCAAGCAACCGAATGGATTGTCTCGTATAAAAATTCAAAACTCAAAAAACGATATTTCGAATGAATAAACTAGGCATTCCAGCCATGATATCAACATAAAATTTTGAATACAGCTAGGTATTGAGGTCATTAATAATGTAGAATTCTAAAAACTTAACTATTATGGTCCAAACAGAAACTCATCTCCTGATGGCTGGACCATTCTCGGACCAATCTAGATCTGTAGAAAATTAAATTCTAAAAACTTTTTTAGAATGTCCCATTTCTCTACGATTGATAATAAAAAAGTTACTTGAGGTAGATTAATCGAAAATGTGTATAGCGCTAACTCAAGCAACCGAATGGATTGTGTCGTATAAAAATTCAAAACTCAAAAAACGATATTTCGAATGAATAAACTAGGCATTCCAGCCATGATATCCATATAAAGGTTTGAATGCAGCTAGGTATTAAGGTCATCAATAACGCAGAGTTCTAAAAACTTAACTATTATGGTCCAAACAGAAACTCATCTCCTGATAACTGGACCATTTTCGGACCAATCTAGTTCTGTAGAAAATTAAATTCTAAAAACTTTTTTAGAATGTCCCATTTCTCTACGATTGATAATGAAAAAGTTACTTGAGGTAGATTAATCGAAAATGTGTATAGCGCTAACTCAAGCAACCGAATGGATTGTCTCGTATAAAAATTCAAAACTCAAAAAACGATATTTCGAATGAATAAACTAGGCATTCCAGCCATGATATCCATATAAAGGTTTGAATGCAGCTAGGTATTAAGGTCATCAATAACGCAGAGTTCTAAAAACTTAACTATTATGGTCCAAACAGAAACTCATCTCCTGATGGCTGGACCATTTTCGGACCAATCTAGATCTGTAGAAAATTCAATTCTAAGAACTTTTCTAGTATGTCCCATTTCTCTACGATTGATAATGAAAAAGTTACTTGAGGTAGATTAATCGAAAATGTGTATAGCGCTAACTCAAGCAACCGAATGGATTGTCTCGTATAAAAATTCGAAACTTAAAAAACGATATTTCGAATGAATAAACTAGGCATTCCAGCCATGATATCAACATAAAATTTTGAATGCAGCTAGGTATTGAGGCCATTAATAACGGAGAGTTCTAAAAACTTAACTATTATGATCCAAACAGAAACTCACCTCCTGATGACTGAACCATTCTCGGACCAATCTAGATCTGTAGAAAATTAAATTCTAAGAACTTTTCTAGTATGTCCCATTTCTCTACGATTGATAATGAAAAAGTTACTTGAGGTAGATTAATCGAAAATGTGTATAGCGCTAACTCAAGCAACCGAATGGATTGTCTCGTATAAAAATTCAAAACTCAAAAAACGATATTTCGAATGAATAAACTAGGCATTCCAGCCATGATATCAACATAAAATTTTGAATGCAGCTAGGGATTGAGGTCATTAATAATGTAGAATTCTAAAAACTTAACTATTATGGTCCAAACAGAAACTCATCTCCTGATGGCTGGACCATTCTCGGACCAATCTAGATCTGTAGAAAATTAAATTCTAAGAACTTTTCTAGTATGTCCCATTTCTCTACGATTGATAATGAACAAGTTACTTGAGGTAGATTAATCGAAAATGTGTATAGCGCTAACTCAAGCAACCGAATGGATTGTTTCGTATAAAAATTCAAAACTCAAAAAACGATATTTCGAATGAATAAACTAGGCATTCCAGCCATGATATCAACATAAAATTTTGAATGCAGCTAGGTATTGAGGTCATTAATAATGTAGAATTCTAAAAACTTAACTATTATGGTCCAAACAGAAACTCATCTCCTGACGGCTGGACCATTCTCGGACCAATCTAGATCTGTAGAAAATTAAATTTTAAGAACTTTTTTAGAATGTCCCATTTCTCTACGATTGATAATGAAAAAGTTACTTGAGGTAGATTATTCGAAAATGTGTATAGCGCTAACTCAAGCAACCGAATGGATTGTGTCGTATAAAAATACAAAACTCAAAAAACGATATTTCGAATGAATAAACTAGGCATTCCAGCCATGATATCAACATAAAATTTTGAATGCAGCTAGGTATTGAGGTCATTAATAACGGAGAGTTCTAAAAACTTAACTATTATGGTCCAAACAGAAACTCATCTCCTGATGGCTGGACCATTCTCGGACCAATCTAGATCTGTAGAAAATTAAATTCTAAGAACTTTTTTAGTATGTCCCATTTCTCTACGATTGATAATGAAAAAGTTACTTGAGGTAAATTAATCGAAAATGTGTATAGCGCTAACTCAAGCAACCGAATGGATTGTCTCGTATAAAAATTCAAAACTCAAAAAACGATATTTCGAATGAATAAACTAGGCATTCCAGCCATGATATCAACATAAAATTTTGAATGCAGCTAGCTATTGAGGTCATTAATAATGTAGAATTCTAAAAACTTAACTATTATGGTCCAAACAGAAACTCATCTCCTGATGGCTGGACCATTCTCGGACCAATCTAGATCTGTAGAAAATTAAATTCTAAGAACTTTTCCAGTATGTCCCATTTCTCCACGATTGATAATGTAAAAGTTACTTGAGGTAGATTAATCGAAAATGTGTATAGCGCTAACTCAAGCAACCGAATGGATTGTCTCGTATAAAAATTCAAAACTCAAAAAACGATATTTCGAATGAATAAACTGGGCATTCCAGCCATGATATCAACATAAAATTTTGAATGCAGCTTGGTATTGAGGTCATTAATAATGTAGAATTCTAAAAACTTAACTATTATGGTCCAAACAGAAACTCATCTCCTGATGGCTGGACCATTCTCGGACCAATCTAGATCTGTAGAAAATTAAATTCTAAAAACTTTTTTGGAATGTCCCATTTCTCTACGATTGATAATGAAAAAGTTACTTGAGGTAGATAAATCGAAAGTGTGTATAGCGCTAACTCAAGCAACCGAATGGATTGTCTCGTATACAAATTCAAAACTCAAAATGGTCCAAACAGAAACTCATCTCCTGATGGCTGGACCATTCTCGGACCAACCTAGATCTGTAGAAAATTAAATTCTAAGAACTTTTCTAGTATGTCCCATTTCTCTACGATTGATAATGAAAAAGTTACTTGAGGTAGATTAATCGGAAAGTGTATAGCGCTAACTCAAGCAACCGAATGGATTGTCGCGTATAAAAATTCAAAACTCAAAAAACGATATTTCGAATGAATAAACTAGGCATTCCAGCCATGATATCAACATAAAATTTTGAATGCAGCTAGGTATTGAGGTCATTAATAATGTAGAATTCTAAAAACTTAACTATTATGGTCCAAACAGAAACTCATCTCCTGATGGCTGGACCATTCTCGGACTAATCTAGATCTGTAGAAAATTAAATTCTAAGAACTTTTCTAGTATGTCCCATTTCTCTACGATTGATAATGAAAAAGTTACTTGAGGTAGATTAATCGAAAATGTGTATAGCGCTAACTCAAGCAACCGAATGGATTGTCTCGTATAAAAATTCAAAACTCAAAAAACGATATTTCGAATGAATAAACTGGGCATTCCAGCCATGATATCAACATAAAATTTTGAATGCAGCTAGGTATTGAGGTCATTAATAATGTAGAATTCTAAAAACTTAACTATTATGGTCCAAACAGAAACTCATCTCCTGATGGCTGGACCATTCTCGGACCAATCTAGATCTGTAGAAAATTAAATTTTAAGAACTTTTTTAGAATGTCCCATTTCTCTACGATTGATAATGAAAAAGTTACTTGAGGTAGATTATTCGAAAATGTGTATAGCGCTAACTCAAGCAACCGAATGGATTGTGTCGTATAAAAATACAAAACTCAAAAAACGATATTTCGAATGAATAAACTAGGCATTCCAGCCATGATATCAACATAAAATTTTGAATGCAGCTAGGTATTGAGGTCATTAATAACGGAGAGTTCTAAAAACTTAACTATTATGGTCCAAACAGAAACTCATCTCCTGATGGCTGGACCATTCTCGGACCAATCTAGATCTGTAGAAAATTAAATTCTAAGAACTTTTTTAGTATGTCCCATTTCTCTACGATTGATAATGAAAAAGTTACTTGAGGTAAATTAATCGAAAATGTGTATAGCGCTAACTCAAGCAACCGAATGGATTGTCTCGTATAAAAATTCAAAACTCAAAAAACGATATTTCGAATGAATAAACTAGGCATTCCAGCCATGATATCAACATAAAATTTTGAATGCAGCTAGCTATTGAGGTCATTAATAATGTAGAATTCTAAAAACTTAACTATTATGGTCCAAACAGAAACTCATCTCCTGATGGCTGGACCATTCTCGGACCAATCTAGATCTGTAGAAAATTAAATTCTAAGAACTTTTCCAGTATGTCCCATTTCTCCACGATTGATAATGTAAAAGTTACTTGAGGTAGATTAATCGAAAATGTGTATAGCGCTAACTCAAGCAACCGAATGGATTGTCTCGTATAAAAATTCAAAACTCAAAAAACGATATTTCGAATGAATAAACTGGGCATTCCAGCCATGATATCAACATAAAATTTTGAATGCAGCTTGGTATTGAGGTCATTAATAATGTAGAATTCTAAAAACTTAACTATTATGGTCCAAACAGAAACTCATCTCCTGATGGCTGGACCATTCTCGGACCAATCTAGATCTGTAGAAAATTAAATTCTAAAAACTTTTTTGGAATGTCCCATTTCTCTACGATTGATAATGAAAAAGTTACTTGAGGTAGATAAATCGAAAGTGTGTATAGCGCTAACTCAAGCAACCGAATGGATTGTCTCGTATACAAATTCAAAACTCAAAATGGTCCAAACAGAAACTCATCTCCTGATGGCTGGACCATTCTCGGACCAACCTAGATCTGTAGAAAATTAAATTCTAAGAACTTTTCTAGTATGTCCCATTTCTCTACGATTGATAATGAAAAAGTTACTTGAGGTAGATTAATCGGAAAGTGTATAGCGCTAACTCAAGCAACCGAATGGATTGTCGCGTATAAAAATTCAAAACTCAAAAAACGATATTTCGAATGAATAAACTAGGCATTCCAGCCATGATATCAACATAAAATTTTGAATGCAGCTAGGTATTGAGGTCATTAATAATGTAGAATTCTAAAAACTTAACTATTATGGTCCAAACAGAAACTCATCTCCTGATGGCTGGACCATTCTCGGACTAATCTAGATCTGTAGAAAATTAAATTCTAAGAACTTTTCTAGTATGTCCCATTTCTCTACGATTGATAATGAAAAAGTTACTTGAGGTAGATTAATCGAAAATGTGTATAGCGCTAACTCAAGCAACCGAATGGATTGTCTCGTATAAAAATTCAAAACTCAAAAAACGATATTTCGAATGAATAAACTGGGCATTCCAGCCATGATATCAACATAAAATTTTGAATGCAGCTAGGTATTGAGGTCATTAATAATGTAGAATTCTAAAAACTTAACTATTATGGTCCAAACAGAAACTCATCTCCTGATGGCTGGACCATTCTCGGACCAATCTAGATCTGTAGAAAATTAAATTTTAAGAACTGTTTTAGAATGTCCCATTTCTCTACGATTGATAATGAAAAAGTTACTTGAGGTAGATTAATCGAAAATGTGTATAGCGCTAACTAAAGCACCCGAATGGATTGTCTCGTATAAAAATTCAAAACTCAAGAAACGATATTTCGAATGAATAAACTAGGCATTCCAGCCATGATATCCATATAAAAGTTTGAATGCAGCTAGGTATTAAGGTCATTAATAACGCAGAGTTCTAAAAACTTAACTATTATGGTCCAAACAGAAACTCATCTCCTGATGGCTGGACCATTTTCGGACCAATCTAGATCTGTAGAAAATTAAATTCTAAGAACTTTTCTAGTATGTCCCATTTCTCTACGATTGATAATGAAAAAGTTACTTGAGGTAGATTAATCGAAAATGTGTATAGCGTTAACTCAAGCAACAGAATGGATTGTCTCGTATAAAAATTCAAAACTCAAAAAACGATATTTCGAATGAATAAACTAGGTATTCCAGAAATGATATCAACATAAAATTTTGAATGCAGCTAGGTATTGAGGTCATTAATAATGTAGAATTCTAAAAACTTAACTATTATGGTCCAAACAGAAACTCATCTCCTGATGGCTGGACCATTCTCGGACCAATCTAGATCTGTAGAAAATTAAATTCTAAAAACTTTTTTAGAATGTCCCATTTCTCTACGATTGATAATGAAAAAGTTACTTGAGGTAGATTAATCGAAAATGTGTATAGCGCTAACTCAAGCAACCGAATGGATTGTCTCGTATAAAAATTCAAAACTCAAAAAACGATATTTCGAATGAATAAACTAGGCATTCCAGCCATGATATCAACATAAAATTTTGAATGCAGCTAGGTATTGAGGTCATTAATAATGTAGAATACTAAAAACTTAACTATTATGGTCCAAACAGAAACTCATCTCCTGATGGCTGGACCATTCTCGGACCAATCTAGATCTGTAGAAAATTAAATTCTAAAAACTTTTTTAGAATGTCCCATTTCTCTACGATTGATAATGAAAAAGTTACTTGAGGTAGATTAATCGAAAATGTGTATAGCGCTAACTCAAGCAACAGAATGGATTGTCTCGTATAAAAATTCAAAACTCAAAAAACGATATTTCGAATGAATAAACTAGGCATTCCAGCCATGATATCCATATAAAAGTTTGAATGCAGCTAGGTATTAAGGTCATCAATAACGCAGAGTTCTAAAAACTTAACTATTATGGTCCAAACAGAAACTCATCTCCTGATGGCTGGACCATTTTCGGACCAATCTAGATCTGTAGAAAATTAAATTCTAAGAACTTTTCTAGTATGTCCCATTTCTCTACGATTGATAATGAAAAAGTTACTTGAGGTAGATTAATCGAAAATGTGTATAGCGCTAACTCAAGCAACCGAATGGATTGTCTCGTATAAAAATTCAAAACTCAAAAAACGATATTTCGAATGAATAAACTAGGCATTCCAGCCATGATATCAACATAAAATTTTGAATGCAGCTAGGTATTGAGGTCATTAATAATGTAGAATTCTAAAAACTTAACTATTATGGTCCAAACAGAAACTCATCTCCTGATGGCTGGACCATTCACGGACCAATCTAGATCTGTAGAAAATTAAATTCTAAAAACTTTTTTTAATAATGTGCCATTTCTCTACGATTGATAATGAAAAAGTTACTTGAGGTAGATTAATCGAAAATGTGTATAGCGCTAACTCAAGCAACCGAATGGATTGTGTCGTATAAAAATTCAAAACTCAAAAAACGATATTTCGAATGAATAAACTAGGCATTCTAGCCATGATATCAACATAAAATTTTGAATGCAGCTAGGTATTGAGGTCATTAATAACGGAGAGTTTTAAAAATTTAACTATTATGGTCCAAACAGAAACTCATCTCCTGATGGCTGGACTATTCTCGGACCAATCTAGATCTGTAGAAAATTAAATTCTAAGAACTTTTCTAGTATGTCCCATTTCTCTACGATTGATAATGAAAAAGTTACTTGAGGTAGATTAATCGAAAATGTGTATAGCGCTATCTCAAGCAACCGAATGGATTGTCTCGTATAAAAATTCAAAACTCAAAAAACGATATTTCGAATGAATAAACTAGGCATTCCAGCCATGATATCAACATAAAATTTTGAATACAGCTAGGTATTGAGGTCATTAATAATGTAGAATTCTAAAAACTTAACTATTATGGTCCAAACAGAAACTCATCTCCTGATGGCTGGACCATTCTCGAACCAATCTAGATCTGTAGAAAATTAAATTCGAAGAACTATTCTAGTATGTCCCATTTCTGTACGATTGATAATGAAAAAGTTACTTGAGGTAGATTAATCGAAAATGTGTATAGCGCTAACTCAAGCAACCGAATGGATTGTCTCGTATAAAAATTCAAAACTTAAAAAACGATATTTCGAATGAATAAACTAGGCATTCCAGCCATGATATCAACATAAAATTTTGAATGCAGCTAGGTATTGAGGCCATTAATAACGGAGAGTTCTAAAAACTTAACTATTATGGTCCAAACAGAAACTCACCTCCTGATGACTGAACCATTCTCGGACCAATCTAGATCTGTAGAAAATTAAATTCTAAGAACTTTTCTAGTATGTCCCATTTCTCTACGATTGATAATGAAAAAGTTACTTGAGGTAGATTAATCGAAAATGTGTATAGCGCTAACTCAAGCAACCGAATGGATTGTCTCGTATAAAAATTCAAAACTCAAAAAACGATATTTCGAATGAATAAACTAGGCATTCCAGCCATGATATCAACATAAAATTTTGAATGCAGCTAGGGATTGAGGTCATTAATAATGTAGAATTCTAAAAACTTAACTATTATGGTCCAAACAGAAACTCATCTCCTGATGGCTGGACCATTCTCGGACCAATCTAGATCTGTAGAAAATTAAATTCTAAGAACTTTTCTAGTATGTCCCATTTCTCTACGATTGATAATGAACAAGTTACTTGAGGTAGATTAATCGAAAATGTGTATAGCGCTAACTCAAGCAACCGAATGGATTGTCTCGTATAAAAATTCAAAACTCAAAAAACGATATTTCGAATGAATAAACTAGGCATTCCAGCCATGATATCAACATAAAATTTTGAATGCAGCTAGGTATTGAGGTCATTAATAATGTAGAATTCTAAAAACTTAACTATTATGGTCCAAACAGAAACTCATCTCCTGATGGCTGGACCATTCTCGGACCAATCTAGATCTGTAGAAAATTAAATTCTAAGAACTTTTTTAGTATGTCCCATTTCTCTACGATTGATAATGAAAAAGTTACTTGAGGTAGATTAATCGAAAATGTGTATAGCGCTAACTCAAGCAACCGAATGGATTGTGTCGTATAAAAATTCAAAACTCAAAAAACGATATTTCGAATGAATAAACTAGGCATTCCAGCCATGATATCAACATAAAATTTTGAATGCAGCTAGGTATTGAGGTCATTAATAACGGAGAGTTCTAAAAACTTAACTATTATGGTCCAAACAGAAACTCATCTCCTGATGGCTGGACCATTCTCGGACCAATCTAGATCTGTAGAAAATTAAATTCTAAGAACTTTTTTAGTATGTCCCATTTCTCTACGATTGATAATGAAAAAGTTACTTGAGGTAAATTAATCGAAAATGTGTATAGCGCTAACTCAAGCAACCGAATGGATTGTCTCGTATAAAAATTCAAAACTCAAAAAACGATATTTCGAATGAATAAACTAGGCATTCCAGCCATGATATCAACATAAAATTTTGAATGCAGCTAGGTATTGAGGTCATTAATAATGTAGAATTCTAAAAACTTAACTATTATGGTCCAAACAGAAACTCATCTCCTGATGGCTGGACCATTCTCGGACCAATCTAGATCTGTAGAAAATTAGATTCTAAGAACTTTTCCAGTATGTCCCATTTCTCTACGATTGATAATGTAAAAGTTACTTGAGGTAGATTAATCGAAAATGTGTATAGCGCTAACTCAAGCAACCGAATGGATTGTCTCGTATAAAAATTCAAAACTCAAAAAACGATATTTCGAATGAATAAACTGGGCATTCCAGCCATGATATCAACATAAAATTTTGAATGCAGCTAGGTATTGAGGTCATTAATAATGTAGAATTCTAAAAACTTAACTATTATGGTCCAAACAGAAACTCATCTCCTGATGGCTGGACCATTCTCGGACCAATCTAGATCTGTAGAAAATTAAATTCTAAAAACTTTTTTAGAATGTCCCATTTCTCTACGATTGATAATGAAAAAGTTACTTGAGGTAGATAAATCGAAAGTGTGTATAGCGCTAACTCAAGCAACCGAATGGATTGTCTCGTATAAAAATTCAAAACTCAAAATGGTCCAAACAGAAACTCATCTCCTGATGGCTGGACCATTCTCGGACCAACCTAGATCTGTAGAAAATTAAATTCTAAGAACTTTTCTAGTATGTCCCATTTCTCTACGATTGATAATGAAAAAGTTACTTGAGGTAGATTAATCGGAAAGTGTATAGCGCTAACTCAAGCAACCGAATGGATTGTCGCGTATAAAAATTCAAAACTCAAAAAACGATATTTCGAATGAATAAACTAGGCATTCCAGCCATGATATCAACATAAAATTTTGAATGCAGCTAGGTATTGAGGTCATTAATAATGTAGAATTCTAAAAACTTAACTATTATGGTCCAAACAGAAACTCATCTCCTGATGGCTGGACCATTCTCGGACTAATCCAGATCTGTAGAAAATTAAATTCTAAGAACTTTTCTAGTATGTCCCATTTCTGTACGATTGATAATGAAAAAGTTACTTGAGGTAGATTAATCGAAAATGTGTATAGCGCTAACTCAAGCAACCGAATGAATTGTCTCGTATAAAAATTCAAAACTCAAAAAACGATATTTCGAATGAATAAACTAGGCATTCCAGCCATGATATCAACATAAAATTTTGAATGCAGCTAGGTATTGAGGTCATTAATAATGTAGAATTCTAAAAACTTAACTATTATGGTCCAAACAGAAACTCATCTCCTGATGGCTGGACCATTCTCGGACTAATCTAGATCTGTAGAAAATTAAATTCTAAGAACTTTTCTAGTATGTCCCATTTCTCTACGATTGATAATGAAAAAGTTACTTGAGGTAGATTAATCGAAAATGTGTATAGCGCTAACTCAAGCAACCGAATGAATTGTCTCGTATAAAAATTCAAAACTCAAAAAACGATATTTCGAATGAATAAACTAGGCATTCCAGCCATGATATCAACATAAAATTTTGAATGCAGCTAGGTATTGAGGTCATTAATAATGTAGAATTCTAAAAACTTAACTATTATGGTCCAAACAGAAACTCATCTCCTGATGGCTGGACCATTCTCGGACCAATCTAGATCTGTAGAAAATTAAATTCTAAGAACTTTTTTAGAATGTCCCATTTCTCTACGATTGATAATGAAAAAGTTACTTGAGGTAGATTAATCGAAAATGTGTATAGCGCTAACTCAAGCAACCGAATGGATTGTGTCGTATAAAAATTCAAAACTCAAAAAACGATATTTCGAATGAATAAACTAGGCATTCCAGCCATGATATCAACATAAAATTTTGAATGCAGCTAGGTATTGAGGTCATTAATAACGGAGAGTTCTAAAAACTTAACTATTATGGTCCAAACAGAAACTCATCTCCTGATGGCTGGACCATTCTCGGACCAATCTAGATCTGTAGAAAATTAAATTCTAAGAACTTTTTTAGTATGTCCCATTTCTCTACGATTGATAATGAAAAAGTTACTTGAGGTAAATTAATCGAAAATGTGTATAGCGCTAACTCAAGCAACCGAATGGATTGTCTCGTATAAAAATTCAAAACTCAAAAAACGATATTTCGAATGAATAAACTAGGCATTCCAGCCATGATATCAACATAAAATTTTGAATGCAGCTAGGTATTGAGGTTATTAATAATGTAGAATTCTAAAAACTTAACTATTATGGTCCAAACAGAAACTCATCTCCTGATGGCTGGACCATTCTCGAACCAATCTAGATCTGTAGAAAATTAAATTCTAAGAACTTTTCTAGTATGTCCCATTTCTCTACGATTGATAATGAAAAAGTTACTTGAGGTAGATTAATCGAAAATGTGTATAGCGCTAACTCAAGCAACCGAATGGATTGTCTCGTATAAAAATTCAAAACTCAAAAAACGATATTTCGAATGAATAAACTAGGCATTCCAGCCATGATATCAACATAAAATTTTGAATGCAGCTAGGTATTGAGGTCATTAATAATGTAGAATTCTAAAAACTTAACTATTATGGTCCAAACAGAAACTCATCTCCTGATGGCTGGACCATTGTCGGACTAATCTAGATCTGTAGAAAATTAAATTTTAAGAACTTTTCTAGTATGTCCCATTTCTCTACGATTGATAATGAAAAAGTTACTTGAGGTAGATAAATCGAAAGTGTGTATAGCGCTAACTCAAGCAACCGAATGGATTGTCTCGTATAAAAATTCAAAACTCAAAATGGTCCAAACAGAAACTCATCTCCTGATGGCTGGACCATTCTCGGACCAACCTAGATCTGTAGAAAATTAAATTCTAAGAACTTTTCTAGTATGTCCCATTTCTCTACGATTGATAATGAAAAAGTTACTTGAGGTAGATTAATCGGAAAGTGTATAGCGCTAACTCAAGCAACCGAATGGATTGTCGCGTATAAAAATTCAAAACTCAAAAAACGATATTTCGAATGAATAAACTAGGCATTCCAGCCATGATATCAACATAAAATTTTGAATGCAGCTAGGTATTGAGGTCATTAATAATGTAGAATTCTAAAAACTTAACTATTATGGTCCAAACAGAAACTCATCTCCTGATGGCTGGACCATTCTCGGACTAATCTAGATCTGTAGTCCCATTTCTCTACGATTGATAATGAAAAAGTTACTTGAGGTAGATTAATCGAAAATGTGTATAGCGAGCGCTAACTCAAGCAACCGAATGGATTGTCTCGTATAAAAATTCAAAACTCAAAAAACGATATTTCGAATGAATAAACTGGGCATTCCAGCCATGATATCAACATAAAATTTTGAATGCAGCTAGGTATTGAGGTCATTAATAATGTAGAATTCTAAAAACTTAACTATTATGGTCCAAACAGAAACTCATCTCCTGATGGCTGGACCATTTTCGGACCAATCTAGATCTGTAGAAAATTAAATTCTAAGAACTTTTCTAGTATGTCCCATTTCTCTACGATTGATAATGAAAAAGTTACTTGAGGTAGATTAATCGAAAATGTGTATAGCGCTAACTCAAGCAACCGAATGAATTGTCTCGTATAAAAATTCAAAACTCAAAAAACGATATTTCGAATGAATAAACTAGGCATTCCAGCCATGATATCAACATAAAATTTTGAATGCAGCTAGGTATTGAGGTCATTAATAATGTAGAATTCTAAAAACTTAACTATTATGGTCCAAACAGAAACTCATCTCCTGATGGCTGGACCATTCTCGGACCAATCTAGATCTGTAGAAAATTAAATTTTAAGAACTGTTTTAGTATGTCCCATTTCTCTACGATTGATAATGAAAAAGTTACTTGAGGTAGATTAATCGAAAATGTGTATAGCGCTAACTCAAGCACCCGAATGGATTGTGTCGTATAAAAATTCAAAACTCAAAAAACGATATTTCGAATGAATAAACTAGGCATTCCAGCCATGATATCAACATAAAAGTTTGAATGCAGCTAGGTATTAAGGTCATCAATAACGCAGAGTTCTAAAAACTTAACTATTATGGTCCAAACAGAAACTCATCTCCTGATGGCTGGACCATTTTCGGACCAATCTAGATCTGTAGAAAATTAAATTCTAAGAACTTTTCTAGTATGTCCCATTTCTCTACGATTGATAATGAAAAAGTTACTTGAGGTAGATTAATCGAAAATGTGTATAGCGCTAACTCAAGCAACCGAATGGATTGTCTCGTATAAAAATTCAAAACTCAAAAAACGATATTTCGAATGAATAAACTAGGCATTCCAGCCATGATATCAACATAAAATTTTGAATGCAGCTAGGTATTGAGGTCATTAATAATGTAGAATTCTAAAAACTTAACTATTATGGTCCAAACAGAAACTCATCTCCTGATGGCTGGACCATTCTCGGACCAATCTAGATCTGTAGAAAATTAAATTCTAAAAACTTTTTTAGAATGTCCCATTTCTCTACGATTGATAATGAAAAAGTTACTTGAGGTAGATTAATCGAAAATGTGTATAGCGCTAACTCAAGCAACCGAATGGATTGTGTCGTATAAAAATTCAAAACTCAAAAAACGATATTTCGAATGAATAAACTAGGCATTCTAGCCATGATACCAACATAAAATTTTGAATGCAGCTAGGTATTGAGGTCATTAATAACGGAGAGTTCTAAAAATTTAACTATTATGGTCCAAACAGAAACTCATCTCCTGATGGCTGGACTATTCTCGGACCAATCTAGATCTGTAGAAAATTAAATTCTAAGAACTTTTCTAGTTTGTCCCATTTCTCTACGATTGATAATGAAAAAGTTACTTGAGGTAGATTAATCGAAAATGTGTATATAGCGCTAACTCAAGCAACCGAATGGATTGTGTCGTATAAAAATTCAAAACTCAAAAAACGATATTTCGAATGAATAAACTAGGCATTCTAGCCATGATATCAACATAAAATTTTGAATGCAGCTAGGTATTGAGGTCATTAATAACGGAGAGTTCTAAAAATTTAACTATTATGGTCCAAACAGAAACTCATCTCCTGATGGCTGGACTATTCTCGGACCAATCTAGATCTGTAGAAAATTAAATTCTAAGAACTTTTCTAGTATGTCCCATTTCTCTACGATTGATAATGAAAAAGTTACTTGAGGTAGATTAATCGAAAATGTGTATAGCGCTAACTCAAGCAACCGAATGGATTGTGTCGTATAAAAATTCAAAACTCAAAAAACGATATTTCGAATGAATAAACTAGGCATTCTAGCCATGATATCAACATAAAATTTTGAATGCAGCTAGGTATTGAGGTCATTAATAACGGAGAGTTCTAAAAACTTAACTATTATGGTCCAAACAGAAACTCATCTCCTGATGGCTGGACTATTCTCGGACCAATCTAGATCTGTAGAAAATTAAATTCTAAGAACTTTTCTAGTATGTCCCATTTCTCTACGATTGATAATGAAAAAGTTACTTGAGGTAGATTAATCGAAAATGTGTATAGCGCTATCTCAAGCAACCGAATGGATTGTCTCGTATAAAAATTCAAAACTCAAAAAACGATATTTCGAATGAATAAACTAGGCATTCCAGCCATGATATCAACATAAAATTTTGAATACAGCTAGGTATTGAGGTCATTAATAATGTAGAATTCTAAAAATTTAACTATTATGGTCCAAACAGAAACTCATCTCCTGATGGCTGGACTATTCTCGGACCAATCTAGATCTGTAGAAAATTAAATTCTAAGAACTTTTCTAGTATGTCCCATTTCTCTACGATTGATAATGAAAAAGTTACTTGAGGTAGATTAATCGAAAATGTGTATAGCGCTAACTCAAGCAACCGAATGGATTGTGTCGTATAAAAATTCAAAACTCAAAAAACGATATTTCGAATGAATAAACTAGGCATTCTAGCCATGATATCAACATAAAATTTTGAATGCAGCTAGGTATTGAGGTCATTAATAACGGAGAGTTCTAAAAATTTAACTATTATGGTCCAAACAGAAACTCATCTCCTGATGGCTGGACTATTCTCGGACCAATCTAGATCTGTAGAAAATTAAATTCTAAAAACTTTTTTAGAATGTCCCATTTCTCTACGATTGATAATGAAAAAGTTACTTGAGGTAGATTAATCGAAAATGTGTATAGCGCTAACTCAAGCAACCGAATGGATTGTGTCGTATAAAAATTCAAAACTCAAAAAACGATATTTCGAATGAATAAACTAGGCATTCTAGCCATGATATCAACATAAAATTTTGAATGCAGCTAGGTATTGAGGTCATTAATAACGGAGAGTTCTAAAAATTTAACTATTATGGTCCAAACAGAAACTCATCTCCTGATGGCTGGACTATTCTCGGACCAATCTAGATCTGTAGAAAATTAAATTCTAAGAACTTTTCTAGTATGTCCCATTTCTCTACGATTGATAATGAAAAAGTTACTTGAGGTAGATTAATCGAAAATGTGTATAGCGCTATCTCAAGCAACCGAATGGATTGTCTCGTATAAAAATTCAAAACTCAAAAAACGATATTTCGAATGAATAAACTAGGCATTCCAGCCATGATATCAACATAAAATTTTGAATGCAGCTAGGGATTGAGGTCATTAATAATGTAGAATTCTAAAAACTTAACTATTATGGTCCAAACATAAACTCATCTCCTGATGGCTGGACCATTCTCGGACCAATCTAGATCTGTAGAAAATTAAATTCTAAGAACTTTTCTAGTATGTCCCATTTCTCTACGATTGATAATGAACAAGTTACTTGAGGTAGATTAATCGAAAATGTGTATAGCGCTAGCTCAAGCAACCGAATGGATTGTCTCGTATAAAAATTCAAAACTCAAAAAACGATATTTCGAATGAATAAACTAGGCATTCCAGCCATGATATCAACATAAAATTTTGAATGCAGCTAGGTATTGAGGTCATTAATAATGTAGAATTCTAAAAACTTAACTATTATGGTCCAAACAGAAACTCATCTCCTGATGGCTGGACCATTGTCGGACCAATCTAGATCTGTAGAAAATTAAATTCTAAGAACTTTTTTAGAATGTCCCATTTCTCTACGATTGATAATGAAAAAGTTACTTGAGGTAGATTAATCGAAAATGTGTATAGCGCTAACTCAAGCAACCGAATGGATTGTGTCGTATAAAAATTCAAAACTCAAAAAACGATATTTCGAATGAATAAACTAGGCATTCCAGCCATGATATCAACATAAAATTTTGAATGCAGCTAGGTATTGAGGTTATTAATAATGTAGAATTCTAAAAACTTAACTATTATGGTCCAAACAGAAACTCATCTCCTGATGGCTGGACCATTCTCGAACCAATCTAGATCTGTAGAAAATTAAATTCTAAGAACTTTTCTAGTATGTCCCATTTCTCTACGATTGATAATGAAAAAGTTACTTGAGGTAAATTAATCGAAAATGTGTATAGCGCTAACTCAAGCAACCGAATGGATTGTCTCGTATAAAAATTCAAAACTCAAAAAACGATATTTCGAATGAATAAACTAGGCATTCCAGCCATGATATCAACATAAAATTTTGAATGCAGCTAGGTATTGAGGTCATTAATAATGTAGAATTCTAAAAACTTAACTATTATGGTCCAAACAGAAACTCATCTCCTGATGGCTGAACCATTCTCGGACCAATCTAGATCTGTAGAAAATTAAACTCTAAGAACTGTTCTAGTATGTCCCATTTCTCTACGATTGATAATGTAAAAGTTACTTGAGGTAGATTAATCGAAAATGTGTATAGCGCTAACTCAAGCAACCGAATGGATTGTCTAGTATAAAAATTCAAAACTCAAAAAACGATATTTCGAATGAATAAACTAGGCATTCCAGCCATGATATCAACATAAAATTTTGAATGCAGCTAGGTATTGAGGTCATAATAATGTAGAATTCTAAAAACTTAACTATTATGGTCCAAACAGAAACTCATCTCCTGATGGCTGGACCATTCTCGGACCAATCTAGATCTGTAGAAAATTAAATTTTAAGAACTGTTTTAGTATGTCCCATTTCTCTACGATTGATAATGAAAAAGTTACTTGAGGTAGATTAATCGAAAATGTGTATAGCGCTAACTCAAGCACCCGAATGGATTGTCTCGTATAAAAATTCAAAACTCAAAAAACGATATTTCGAATGAATAAACTAGGCATTCCAGCCATGATATCCATATAAAAGTTTGAATGCAGCTAGGTATTAAGGTCATCAATAACGCAGAGTTCTAAAAACTTAACTATTATGGTCCAAACAGAAACTCATCTCCTGATGGCTGGACCATTTTCGGACCAATCTAGATCTGTAGAAAATTAAATTCTAAGAACTTTTCTAGTATGTCCCATTTCTCTACGATTGATAATGAAAAAGTTACTTGAGGTAGATTAATCGAAAATGTGTATAGCGCTAACTCAAGCAACCGAATGGATTGTCTCGTATAAAAATTCAAAACTCAAAAAACGATATTTCGAATGAATAAACTAGGCATTCCAGCCATGATATCAACATAAAATTTTGAATGCAGCTAGGTATTGAGGTCATTAATAATGTAGAATTCTAAAAACTTAACTATTATGGTCCAAACAGAAACTCATCTCCTGATGGCTGGACCATTCTCGGACCAATCTAGATCTGTAGAAAATTAAATTCTAAAAACTTTTTTAGAATGTCCCATTTCTCTACGATTGATAATGAAAAAGTTACTTGAGGTAGATTAATCGAAAATGTGTATAGCGCTAACTCAAGCAACCGAATGGATTGTGTCGTATAAAAATTCAAAACTCAAAAAACGATATTTCGAATGAATAAACTAGGCATTCTAGCCATGATACCAACATAAAATTTTGAATGCAGCTAGGTATTGAGGTCATTAATAACGGAGAGTTCTAAAAATTTAACTATTATGGTCCAAACAGAAACTCATCTCCTGATGGCTGGACTATTCTCGGACCAATCTAGATCTGTAGAAAATTAAATTCTAAGAACTTTTCTAGTTTGTCCCATTTCTCTACGATTGATAATGAAAAAGTTACTTGAGGTAGATTAATCGAAAATGTGTATATAGCGCTAACTCAAGCACCCGAATGGATTGTGTCGTATAAAAATTCAAAACTCAAAAAACGATATTTCGAATGAATAAACTAGGCATTCTAGCCATGATATCAACATAAAATTTTGAATGCAGCTAGGTATTGAGGTCATTAATAACGGAGAGTTCTAAAAATTTAACTATTATGGTCCAAACAGAAACTCATCTCCTGATGGCTGGACTATTCTCGGACCAATCTAGATCTGTAGAAAATTAAATTCTAAGAACTTTTCTAGTATGTCCCATTTCTCTACGATTGATAATGAAAAAGTTACTTGAGGTAGATTAATCGAAAATGTGTATAGCGCTAACTCAAGCAACCGAATGGATTGTGTCGTATAAAAATTCAAAACTCAAAAAACGATATTTCGAATGAATAAACTAGGCATTCTAGCCATGATATCAACATAAAATTTTGAATGCAGCTAGGTATTGAGGTCATTAATAACGGAGAGTTCTAAAAATTTAACTATTATGGTCCAAACAGAAACTCATCTCCTGATGGCTGGACTATTCTCGGACCAATCTAGATCTGTAGAAAATTAAATTCTAAGAACTTTTCTAGTATGTCCCATTTCTCTACGATTGATAATGAAAAAGTTACTTGAGGTAGATTAATCGAAAATGTGTATAGCGCTATCTCAAGCAACCGAATGGATTGTCTCGTATAAAAATTCAAAACTCAAAAAACGATATTTCGAATGAATAAACTAGGCATTCCAGCCATGATATCAACATAAAATTTTGAATACAGCTAGGTATTGAGGTCATTAATAATGTAGAATTCTAAAAATTTAACTATTATGGTCCAAACAGAAACTCATCTCCTGATGGCTGGACTATTCTCGGACCAATCTAGATCTGTAGAAAATTAAATTCTAAGAACTTTTCTAGTATGTCCCATTTCTCTACGATTGATAATGAAAAAGTTACTTGAGGTAGATTAATCGAAAATGTGTATAGCGCTAACTCAAGCAACCGAATGGATTGTGTCGTATAAAAATTCAAAACTCAAAAAACGATATTTCGAATGAATAAACTAGGCATTCTAGCCATGATATCAACATAAAATTTTGAATGCAGCTAGGTATTGAGGTCATTAATAACGGAGAGTTCTAAAAATTTAACTATTATGGTCCAAACAGAAACTCATCTCCTGATGGCTGGACTATTCTCGGACCAATCTAGATCTGTAGAAAATTAAATTCTAAAAACTTTTTTAGAATGTCCCATTTCTCTACGATTGATAATGAAAAAGTTACTTGAGGTAGATTAATCGAAAATGTGTATAGCGCTAACTCAAGCAACCGAATGGATTGTGTCGTATAAAAATTCAAAACTCAAAAAACGATATTTCGAATGAATAAACTAGGCATTCTAGCCATGATATCAACATAAAATTTTGAATGCAGCTAGGTATTGAGGTCATTAATAACGGAGAGTTCTAAAAATTTAACTATTATGGTCCAAACAGAAACTCATCTCCTGATGGCTGGACTATTCTCGGACCAATCTAGATCTGTAGAAAATTAAATTCTAAAAACTTTTTTAGAATGTCCCATTTCTCTACGATTGATAATGAAAAAGTTACTTGAGGTAGATTAATCGAAAATGTGTATAGCGCTAACTCAAGCAACCGAATGGATTGTCTCGTATAAAAATTCAAAACTCAAAAAACGATATTTCGAATGAATAAACTAGGCATTCCAGCCATGATATCAACATAAAATTTTGAATGCAGCTAGGTATTGAGGTCATTAATAATGTAGAATTCTAAAAACTTAACTATTATGGTCCAAACAGAAACTCATCTCCTGATGGCTGGACCATTCTCGGACCAATCTAGATCTGTAGAAAATTAAATTCTAAAAACTTTTTTAGAATGTCCCATTTCTCTACGATTGATAATGAAAAAGTTACTTGAGGTAGATTAATCGAAAATGTGTATAGCGCCAACTCAAGCAACCGAATGGATTGTGTCGTATAAAAATTCAAAACTCAAAAAACGATATTTCGAATGAATAAACTAGGCATTCTAGCCATGATATCAACATAAAATTTTGAATGCAGCTAGGTATTGAGGTCATTAATAACGGAGAGTTCTAAAAATTTAACTATTATGGTCCAAACAGAAACTCATCTCCTGATGGCTGGACCATTCTCGGACCAATCTAGATCTGTAGAAAATTAAATTCTAAGAACTTTTCTAGTATGTCCCATTTCTCTACGATTGATAATGAAAAAGTTACTTGAGGTAGATTAATCGAAAATGTGTATAGCGCTATCTCAAGCAACCGAATGGATTGTCTCGTATAAAAATTCAAAACTCAAAAAACGATATTTCGAATGAATAAACTAGGCATTCCAGCCATGATATCAACATAAAATTTTGAATACAGCTAGGTATTGAGGTCATTAATAATATAGAATTCTAAAAACTTAACTATTATGGTCCAAACAGAAACTCATCTCCTAATGGCTGGACCATTCTCGAACCAATCTAGATCTGTAGAAAATTAAATTCGAAGAACTTTTCTAGTATGTCCCATTTCTGTACGATTGATAATGAAAAAGTTACTTGAGGTAGATTAATCGAAAATGTGTATAGCGCTAACTCAAGCAACCGAATGGATTGTCTCGTATAAAAATTCAAAACTTAAAAAACGATATTTCGAATGAATAAACTAGGCATTCCAGCCATGATATCAACATAAAATTTTGAATGCAGCTAGGTATTGAGGACATTAATAACGGAGAGTTCTAAAAACTTAACTATTATGGTCCAAACAGAAACTCACCTCCTGATGACTGAACCATTCTCGGACCAATCTAGATCTGTAGAAAATTAAATTCTAAGAACTTTTCTAGTATGTCCCATTTCTCTACGATTGATAATGAAAAAGTTACTTGAGGTAGATTAATCGAAAATGTGTATAGCGCTAACTCAAGCAACCGAATGGATTGTCTCGTATAAAAATTCAAAACTCAAAAAACGATATTTCGAATGAATAAACTAGGCATTCCAGCCATGATATCAACATAAAATTTTGAATGCAGCTAGGGATTGAGGTCATTAATAATGTAGAATTCTAAAAACTTAACTATTATGGTCCAAACAGAAACTCATCTCCTGATGGCTGGACCATTCTCGGACCAATCTAGATCTGTAGAAAATTAAATTCTAAGAACTTTTCTAGTATGTCCCATTTCTCTACGATTGATAATGAACAAGTTACTTGAGGTAGATTAATCGAAAATGTGTATAGCGCTAACTCAAGCAACCGAATGGATTGTCTCGTATAAAAATTCAAAACTCAAAAAACGATATTTCGAATGAATAAACTAGGCATTCCAGCCATGATATCAACATAAAATTTTGAATGCAGCTAGGTATTGAGGTCATTAATAATGTAGAATTCTAAAAACTTAACTATTATGGTCCAAACAGAAACTCATCTCCTGATGGCTGGACTATTCTCGGACCAATCTAGATCTGTAGAAAATTAAATTCTAAGAACTTTTTTAGAATGTCCCATTTCTCTACGATTGATAATGAAAAAGTTACTTGAGGTAGATTAATCGAAAATGTGTATAGCGCTAACTCAAGCAACCGAATGGATTGTGTCGTATAAAAATTCAAAACTCAAAAAACGATATTTCGAATGAATAAACTAGGCATTCCAGCCATGATATCAACATAAAATTTTGAATGCAGCTAGGTATTGAGGTCATTAATAACGGAGAGTTCTAAAAACTTAACTATTATGGTCCAAACAGAAACTCATCTCCTGATGGCTGGACCATTCTCGGACCAATCTAGATCTGTAGAAAATTAAATTCTAAGAACTCTTCTACTATGTTCCATTTCTCTACGATTGATAATGAAAAAGTTACTTGAGGTAGATTAATCGAAAATGTGTATAGCGCTAACTCAAGCAACCGAATGGATTGTCTCGTATACAAATTCAAAACTCA
>CAVNVL010000010.1:0-27145 GCA_963691935.1 Nephrotoma guestfalica | reverse complement strand
TTTTTTTTGTTTCGTATTTTTCGGGCGGAAAAACAACGCAGGTCCCGACCTGCAAAATTTGTGAAAATTAATTGAAATTTTTTTCTACCGAAATTAGACGTCATATAGTTGCAAATATTCATAAGGTCAACCTAATAAAGAAATTATGTGAAAATTATGTATCGGAGGTTCGATATTGCGATATTTCATATTATGTGTATGGAGAGTATCCAATTTCATCGGACGATTTTCTTACAACTTCAAACGTCGATTACAGGAAAACCAGACGTTGTTTTGACTCAATTTAAACGGATTTTTATTCAGAATTAAATAACCTATCATAATTGGTACAATAGTCCAATATTTGGAACAATGATTTTTTTTGTTTCGTATTTTTCGGACGGAAAAACAACGCAGGTCCCGACCTGCAAAATTTGTGAAAATTAATTGAAATTTTTTTCTACCGAAATTAGACGGCATATAGTTGCAAATATTCATAAGGTCAACCTAATAAAGAAATTATGTGAAAATTATGTATCGGAGGTTCGATATTGCGATATTTCATATTATGTGTATGGAGAGTATCCAATTTCATCGGACGATTTTCTTACAACTTCAAACGTCGATTACACGAAAACCAGACGTTGTTTTGACTCAATTTAAACGGATTTTTATTCAGAATTAAATAACCTATCATAATTGGTACAATAGTCCAATATTTGGAACAATGATTTTTTTTGTTTCGTATTTTTCGGACGGAAAAACAACGCAGGTCCCGACCTGCAAAATTTGTGAAAATTAATTGAAATTTTTTTCTACCGAAATTAGACGGCATATAGTTGCAAATATTCATAAGGTCAACCTAATAAAGAAATTATGTGAAAATTATGTATCGGAGGTTCGATATTGCGATATTTCATATTATGTGTATGGAGAGTATCCGATTTCATCGGACGATTTTCTTACAACTTCAAACGTCGATTACAGGAAAACCAGACGTTGTTTTGACTCAATTTAAACGGATTTTTATTCAGAATTAAATAACCTATCATAATTGGTACAATAGTCCAATATTTGGAAAAATGATTTTTTTTGTTTCGTATTTTTCGGACGGAAAAACAACGCAGGTCCCGACCTGCAAAATTTGTGAAAATTAATTGAAATTTTTTTCTACCGAAATTAGACGGCATATAGTTGCAAATATTCATAAGGTCAACCTAATAAAGAAATTATGTGAAAATTATGTATCGGAGGTTCGATATTGCGATATTTCATATTATGTGTATGGAGAGTATCCAATTTCATCGGACGATTTTCTTACAACTTCAAACGTCGATTACAGGAAAACCAGACGTTGTTTTGACTCAATTTAAACGGATTTTTATTCAGAATTAAATAACCTATCATAATTGGTACAATAGTCCAATATTTGGAACAATGATTTTTTTTGTTTCGTATTTTTCGGACGGAAAAACAACGCAGGTCCCGACCTGCAAAATTTGTGAAAATTAATTGAAATTTTTTTCTACCGAAATTAGACGGCATATAGTTGCAAATATTCATAAGGTCAACCTAATAAAGAAATTATGTGAAAATTATGTATCGGAGGTTCGATATTGCGATATTTCATATTATGTGTATGGAGAGTATCCAATTTCATCGGACGATTTTCTTACAACTTCAAACGTCGATTACAGGAAAACCAGACGTTGTTTTGACTCAATTTAAACGGATTTTTATTCAGAATTAAATAACCTATCATAATTGGTACAATAGTCCAATATTTGGAACAATGATTTTTTTTGTTTCGTATTTTTCGGACGGAAAAACAACGAAGGTCCCGACCTGCAAAATTTGTGAAAATTAATTGAAATTTTTTTCTACCGAAATTAGACGGCATATAGTTGCAAATATTCATAAGGTCAACCTAATAAAGAAATTATGTGAAAATTATGTATCGGAGGTTCGATATTGCGATATTTCATATTATGTGTATGGAGAGTATCCAATTTCATCGGACGATTTTCTTACAACTTCAAACGTCGATTACACGAAAACCAGACGTTGTTTTGACTCAATTTAAACGGATTTTTATTCAGAATTAAATAACCTATCATAATTGGTACAATAGTCCAATATTTGGAACAATGATTTTTTTTGTTTCGTATTTTTCGGACGGAAAAACAACGCAGGTCCCGACCTGCAAAATTTGTGAAAATTAATTGAAATTTTTTTCTACCGAAATTAGACGGCATATAGTTGCAAATATTCATAAGGTCAACCTAATAAAGAAATTATGTGAAAATTATGTATCGGAGGTTCGATATTGCGATATTTCATATTATGTGTATGGAGAGTATCCGATTTCATCGGACGATTTTCTTACAACTTCAAACGTCGATTACAGGAAAACCAGACGTTGTTTTGACTCAATTTAAACGGATTTTTATTCAGAATTAAATAACCTATCATAATTGGTACAATAGTCCAATATTTGGAACAATGATTTTTTTTGTTTCGTATTTTTCGGACGGAAAAACAACGCAGGTCCCGACCTGCAAAATTTGTGAAAATTAATTGAAATTTTTTTCTACCGAAATTAGACGGCATATAGTTGCAAATATTCATAAGGTCAACCTAATAAAGAAATTATGTGAAAATTATGTATCGGAGGTTCGATATTGCGATATTTCATATTATGTGTATGGAGAGTATCCAATTTCATCGGACGATTTTCTTACAACTTCAAACGTCGATTACAGGAAAACCAGACGTTGTTTTGACTCAATTTAAACGGATTTTTATTCAGAATTAAATAACCTATCATAATTGGTACAATAGTCCAATATTTGGAACAATGATTTTTTTTGTTTCGTATTTTTCGGACGGAAAAACAACGCAGGTCCCGACCTGCAAAATTTGTGAAAATTAATTGAAATTTTTTTCTACCGAAATTAGACGGCATATAGTTGCAAATATTCATAAGGTCAACCTAATAAAGAAATTATGTGAAAATTATGTATCGGAGGTTCGATATTGCGATATTTCATATTATGTGTATGGAGAGTATCCAATTTCATCGGACGATTTTCTTACAACTTCAAACGTCGATTACAGGAAAACCAGACGTTGTTTTGACTCAATTTAAACGGATTTTTATTCAGAATTAAATAACCTATCATAATTGGTACAATAGTCCAATATTTGGAACAATGATTTTTTTTGTTTCGTATTTTTCGGACGGAAAAACAACGCAGGTCCCGACCTGCAAAATTTGTGAAAATTAATTGAAATTTTTTTCTACCGAAATTAGACGGCATATAGTTGCAAATATTCATAAGGTCAACCTAATAAAGAAATTATGTGAAAATTATGTATCGGAGGTTCGATATTGCGATATTTCATATTATGTGTATGGAGAGTATCCAATTTCATCGGACGATTTTCTTACAACTTCAAACGTCGATTACAGGAAAACCAGACGTTGTTTTGACTCAATTTAAACGGATTTTTATTCAGAATTAAATAACCTATCATAATTGGTACAATAGTCCAATATTTGGAACAATGATTTTTTTTGTTTCGTATTTTTCGGACGGAAAAACAACGCAGGTCCCGACCTGAAAAATTTGTGAAAATTAATTGAAATTTTTTTCTACCGAAATTAGACGGCATATAGTTGCAAATATTCATAAGGTCAACCTAATAAAGAAATTATGTGAAAATTATGTATCGGAGGTTCGATATTGCGATATTTCATATTATGTGTATGGAGAGTATCCAATTTCATCGGACGATTTTCTTACAACTTCAAACGTCGATTACCGGAAAACCAGACGTTGTTTTGACTCAATTTAAACGGATTTTTATTCAGAATTAAATAACCTATCATAATTGGTACAATAGTCCAATATTTGGAACAATGATTTTTTTTGTTTCGTATTTTTCGGACGGAAAAACAACGCAGGTCCCGACCTGCAAAATTTGTGAAAATTAATTGAAATTTTTTTCTACCGAAATTAGACGGCATATAGTTGCAAATATTCATAAGGTCAACCTAATAAAGAAATTATGTGAAAATTATGTATCGGAGGTTCGATATTGCGATATTTCATATTATGTGTATGGAGAGTATCCAATTTCATCGGACGATTTTCTTACAACTTCAAACGTCGATTACAGGAAAACCAGACGTTGTTTTGACTCAATTTAAACGGATTTTTATTCAGAATTAAATAACCTATCATAATTGGTACAATAGTCCAATATTTGGAACAATGATTTTTTTTGTTTCGTATTTTTCGGACGGAAAAACAACGCAGGTCCCGACCTGCAAAATTTGTGAAAATTAATTGAAATTTTTTTCTACCGAAATTAGACGGCATATAGTTGCAAATATTCATAAGGTCAACCTAATAAAGAAATTATGTGAAAATTATGTATCGGAGGTTCGATATTGCGATATTTCATATTATGTGTATGGAGAGTATCCAATTTCATCGGACGATTTTCTTACAACTTCAAACGTCGATTACACGAAAACCAGACGTTGTTTTGACTCAATTTAAACGGATTTTTATTCAGAATTAAATAACCTATCATAATTGGTACAATAGTCCAATATTTGGAACAATGATTTTTTTTGTTTCGTATTTTTCGGACGGAAAAACAACGCAGGTCCCGACCTGCAAAATTTGTGAAAATTAATTGAAATTTTTTTCTACCGAAATTAGACGGCATATAGTTGCAAATATTCATAAGGTCAACCTAATAAAGAAATTATGTGAAAATTATGTATCGGAGGTTCGATATTGCGATATTTCATATTATGTGTATGGAGAGTATCCAATTTCATCGGACGATTTTCTTACAACTTCAAACGTCGATTACAGGAAAACCAGACGTTGTTTTGACTCAATTTAAACGGATTTTTATTCAGAATTAAATAACCTATCATAATTGGTACAATAGTCCAATATTTGGAACAATGATTTTTTTTGTTTCGTATTTTTCGGACGGAAAAACAACGCAGGTCCCGACCTGCAAAATTTGTGAAAATTAATTGAAATTTTTTTCTACCGAAATTAGACGGCATATAGTTGCAAATATTCATAAGGTCAACCTAATAAAGAAATTATGTGAAAATTATGTATCGGAGGTTCGATATTGCGATATTTCATATTATGTGTATGGAGAGTATCCAATTTCATCGGACGATTTTCTTACAACTTCAAACGTCGATTACAGGAAAACCAGACGTTGTTTTGACTCAATTTAAACGGATTTTTATTCAGAATTAAATAACCTATCATAATTGGTACAATAGTCCAATATTTGGAACAATGATTTTTTTTGTTTCGTATTTTTCGGACGGAAAAACAACGCAGGTCCCGACCTGCAAAATTTGTGAAAATTAATTGAAATTTTTTTCTACCGAAATTAGACGGCATATAGTTGCAAATATTCATAAGGTCAACCTAATAAAGAAATTATGTGAAAATTATGTATCGGAGGTTCGATATTGCGATATTTCATATTATGTGTATGGAGAGTATCCAATTTCATCGGACGATTTTCTTACAACTTCAAACGTCGATTACCGGAAAACCAGACGTTGTTTTGACTCAATTTAAACGGATTTTTATTCAGAATTAAATAACCTATCATAATTGGTACAATAGTCCAATATTTGGAACAATGATTTTTTTTGTTTCGTATTTTTCGGACGGAAAAACAACGCAGGTCCCGACCTGCAAAATTTGTGAAAATTAATTGAAATTTTTTTCTACCGAAATTAGACGGCATATAGTTGCAAATATTCATAAGGTCAACCTAATAAAGAAATTATGTGAAAATTATGTATCGGAGGTTCGATATTGCGATATTTCATATTATGTGTATGGAGAGTATCCAATTTCATCGGACGATTTTCTTACAACTTCAAACGTCGATTACAGGAAAACCAGACGTTGTTTTGACTCAATTTAAACGGATTTTTATTCAGAATTAAATAACCTATCATAATTGGTACAATAGTCCAATATTTGGAACAATGATTTTTTTTGTTTCGTATTTTTCGGACGGAAAAACAACGCAGGTCCCGACCTGCAAAATTTGTGAAAATTAATTGAAATTTTTTTCTACCGAAATTAGACGGCATATAGTTGCAAATATTCATAAGGTCAACCTAATAAAGAAATTATGTGAAAATTATGTATCGGAGGTTCGATATTGCGATATTTCATATTATGTGTATGGAGAGTATCCAATTTCATCGGACGATTTTCTTACAACTTCAAACGTCGATTACAGGAAAACCAGACGTTGTTTTGACTCAATTTAAACGGATTTTTATTCAGAATTAAATAACCTATCATAATTGGTACAATAGTCCAATATTTGGAACAATGATTTTTTTTGTTTCGTATTTTTCGGACGGAAAAACAACGCAGGTCCCGACCTGCAAAATTTGTGAAAATTAATTGAAATTTTTTTCTACCGAAATTAGACGGCATATAGTTGCAAATATTCATAAGGTCAACCTAATAAAGAAATTATGTGAAAATTATGTATCGGAGGTTCGATATTGCGATATTTCATATTATGTGTATGGAGAGTATCCAATTTCATCGGACGATTTTCTTACAACTTCAAACGTCGATTACAGGAAAACCAGACGTTGTTTTGACTCAATTTAAACGGATTTTTATTCAGAATTAAATAACCTATCATAATTGGTACAATAGTCCAATATTTGGAACAATGATTTTTTTTGTTTCGTATTTTTCGGACGGAAAAACAACGCAGGTCCCGACCTGCAAAATTTGTGAAAATTAATTGAAATTTTTTTCTACCGAAATTAGACGGCATATAGTTGCAAATATTCATAAGGTCAACCTAATAAAGAAATTATGTGAAAATTATGTATCGGAGGTTCGATATTGCGATATTTCATATTATGTGTATGGAGAGTATCCAATTTCATCGGACGATTTTCTTACAACTTCAAACGTCGATTACAGGAAAACCAGACGTTGTTTTGACTCAATTTAAACGGATTTTTTATTCAGAATTAAATAACCTATCATAATTAGTACAATAGTCCAATATTTGGAACAATGATTTTTTTTGTTTCGTATTTTTCGGACGGAAAAACAACGCAGGTCCCGACCTGCAAAATTTGTGAAAATTAATTGAAATTTTTTTCTACCGAAATTAGACGGCATATAGTTGCAAATATTCATAAGGTCAACCTAATAAAGAAATTATGTGAAAATTATGTATCGGAGGTTCGATATTGCGATATTTCATATTATGTGTATGGAGAGTATCCAATTTCATCGGACGATTTTCTTACAACTTCAAACGTCGATTACAGGAAAACCAGACGTAGTTTTGACTCAATTTAAACGGATTTTTATTCAGAATTAAATAACCTATCATAATTGGTACAATAGTCCAATATTTGGAACAATGATTTTTTTTGTTTCGTATTTTTCGGACGGAAAAACAACGCAGGTCCCGACCTGCAAAATTTGTGAAAATTAATTGAAATTTTTTTCTACTGAAATTAGACGGCATATAGTTGCAAATATTCATAAGGTCAACCTAATAAAGAAATTATGTGAAAATTATGTATCGGAGGTTCGATATTGCGATATTTCATATTATGTGTATGGAGAGTATCCAATTTCATCGGACGATTTTCTTACAACTTCAAACGTCGATTACACGAAAACCAGACGTTGTTTTGACTCAATTTAAACGGATTTTTATTCAGAATTAAATAACCTATCATAATTGGTACAATAGTCCAATATTTGGAACAATGATTTTTTTTGTTTCGTATTTTTCGGACGGAAAAACAACGCAGGTCCCGACCTGCAAAATTTGTGAAAATTAATTGAAATTTTTTTCTACCGAAATTAGACGGCATATAGTTGCAAATATTCATAAGGTCAACCTAATAAAGAAATTATGTGAAAATTATGTATCGGAGGTTCGATATTGCGATATTTCATATTATGTGTATGGAGAGTATCCAATTTCATCGGACGATTTTCTTACAACTTCAAACGTCGATTACAGGAAAACCAGACGTTGTTTTGACTCAATTTAAACGGATTTTTATTCAGAATTAAATAACCTATCATAATTGGTACAATAGTCCAATATTTGGAACAATGATTTTTTTTGTTTCGTATTTTTCGGACGGAAAAACAACGCAGGTCCCGACCTGCAAAATTTGTGAAAATTAATTGAAATTTTTTTCTACCGAAATTAGACGGCATATAGTTGCAAATATTCATAAGGTCAACCTAATAAAGAAATTATGTGAAAATTATGTATCGGAGGTTCGATATTGCGATATTTCATATTATGTGTATGGAGAGTATCCAATTTCATCGGACGATTTTCTTACAACTTCAAACGTCGATTACAGGAAAACCAGACGGTGTTTAGACTCAATTTAAACGGATTTTTATTCAGAATTAAATAACCTATCATAATTGGTACAATAGTCCAATATTTGGAACAATGATTTTTTTTGTTTCGTATTTTTCGGACGGAAAAAACAACGCAGGTCCCGACCTGCAAAATTTGTGAAAATTAATTGAAATTTTTTTCTACCGAAATTAGACGGCATATAGTTGCAAATATTCATAAGGTCAACCTAATAAAGAAATTATGTGAAAATTATGTATCGGAGGTTCGATATTGCGATATTTCATATTATGTGTATGGAGAGTATCCAATTTCATCGGACGATTTTCTTACAACTTCAAACGTCGATTACAGGAAAACCAGACGTAGTTTTGACTCAATTTAAACGGATTTTTATTCAGAATTAAATAACCTATCATAATTGGTACAATAGTCCAATATTTTGAACAATGATTTTTTTTGTTTCGTATTTTTCGGACGGAAAAACAACGCAGGTCCCGACCTGCAAAATTTGTGAAAATTAATTGAAATTTTTTTCTACCGAAATTAGACGGCATATAGTTGCAAATATTCATAAGGTCAACCTAATAAAGAAATTATGTGAAAATTATGTATCGGAGGTTCGATATTGCGATATTTCATATTATGTGTATGGAGAGTATCCAATTTCATCGGACGATTTTCTTACAACCTCAAACGTCGATTACACGAAAACCAGACGTTGTTTTGACTCAATTTAAACGGATTTTTATTCAGAATTAAATAACCTATCATAATTGGTACAATAGTCCAATATTTGGAACAATGATTTTTTTTGTTTCGTATTTTTCGGACGGAAAAACAACGCAGGTCCCGACCTGCAAAATTTGTGAAAATTAATTGAAATTTTTTTCTACCGAAATTAGACGGCATATAGTTGCAAATATTCATAAGGTCAACCTAATAAAGAAATTATGTGAAAATTATGTATCGGAGGTTCGATATTGCGATATTTCATATTATGTGTATGGAGAGTATCCAATTTCATCGGACGATTTTCTTACAACTTCAAACGTCGATTACAGGAAAACCAGACGTTGTTTTGACTCAATTTAAACGGATTTTTATTCAGAATTAATTAACCTATCATAATTGGTACAATAGTCCAATATTTGGAACAATTATTTTTTTTGTTTCGTATTTTTCGGACGGAAAAACAACGCAGGTCCCGACCTGCAAAATTTGTGAAAATTAATTGAAATTTTTTTCTACCGAAATTAGACGGCATATAGTTGCAAATATTCATAAGGTCAACCTAATAAAGAAATTATGTGAAAATTATGTATCGGAGGTTCGATATTGCGATATTTCATATTATGTGTATGGAGAGTATCCAATTTCATCGGACGATTTTCTTACAACTTCAAACGTCGATTACAGGAAAACCAGACGTAGTTTTGACTCAATTTAAACGGATTTTTATTCAGAATTAAATAACCTATCGTAATTGGTACAATAGTCCAATATTTGGAACAATGATTTTTTTTGTTTCGTATTTTTCGGACGGAAAAACAACGCAGGTCCCGACCTGCAAAATTTGTGAAAATTAATTGAAATTTTTTTCTACCAAAATTAGACGGCATATAGTTGCAAATATTCATAAGGTCAACCTAATAAAGAAATTATGTGAAAATTATGTATCGGAGGTTCGATATTGCGATATTTCATATTATGTGTATGGAGAGTATCCAATTTCATCGGACGATTTTCTTCCAACTTCAAACGTCGATTACAGGAAAACCAGACGTTGTTTTGACTCAATTTAAACGGATTTTTATTCAGAATTAAATAACCTATCATAATTGGTACAATAGTCCAATATTTGGAACAATGATTTTTTTGTTTCGTATTTTTCGGACGGAAAAACAACGCAGGTCCCGACCTGCAAAATTTGTGAAAATTAATTGAAATTTTTTTCTACCGAAATTAGACGGCATATAGTTGCAAATATTCATAAGGTCAACCTAATAAAGAAATTATGTGAAAATTATGTATCGGAGGTTCGATATTGCGATATTTCATATTATGTGTATGGAGAGTATCCAATTTCATCGGACGATTTTCTTACAACTTCAAACGTCGATTACAGGAAAACCAGACGTAGTTTTGACTCAATTTAAACGGATTTTTATTCAGAATTAAATAACCTATCATAATTGGTACAATAGTCCAATATTTGGAACAATGATTTTTTTTGTTTCGTATTTTTCGGACGGAAAAACAACGCAGGTCCCGACCTGCAAAATTTGTGAAAATTAATTGAAATTTTTTTCTACCGAAATTAGACGGCATATAGTTGCAAATATTCATAAGGTCAACCTAATAAAGAAATTATGTGAAAATTATGTATCGGAGGTTCGATATTGCGATATTTCATATTATGTGTATGGAGAGTATCCAATTTCATCGGACGATTTTCTTACAACTTCAAACGTCGATTACACGAAAACCAGACGTTGTTTTGACTCAATTTAAACGGATTTTTATTCAGAATTAAATAACCTATCATAATTGGTACAATAGTCCAATATTTGGAACAATGATTTTTTTTGTTTCGTATTTTTCGGACGGAAAAACAACGCAGGTCCCGACCTGCAAAATTTGTGAAAATTAATTGAAATTTTTTTCTACCGAAATTAGACGGCATATAGTTGCAAATATTCATAAGGTCAACCTAATAAAGAAATTATGTGAAAATTATGTATCGGAGGTTCGATATTGCGATATTTCATATTATGTGTATGGAGAGTATCCAATTTCATCGGACGATTTTCTTACAACTTCAAACGTCGATTACAGGAAAACCAGACGTAGTTTTGACTCAATTTAAACGGATTTTTATTCAGAATTAAATAACCTATCATAATTGGTACAATAGTCCAATATTTGGAACAATGATTTTTTTTGTTTCGTATTTTTCGGACGGAAAAACAACGCAGGTCCCGACCTGCAAAATTTGTGAAAATTAATTGAAATTTTTTTCTACCGAAATTAGACGGCATATAGTTGCAAATATTCATAAGGTCAACCTAATAAAGAAATTATGTGAAAATTATGTATCGGAGGTTCGATATTGCGATATTTCATATTATGTGTATGGAGAGTATCCAATTTCATCGGACGATTTTCTTACAACTTCAAACGTCGATTACAGGAAAACCAGGCGTTGTTTTGACTCAATTTAAACGGATTTTTATTCAGAATTAAATAACCTATCATAATTGGTACAATAGTCCAACATTTGGAACAATGATATTTTTTGTTTCGTATTTTTCGGACGGAAAAACAACGCAGGTCCCGACCTGCAAAATTTGTGAAAATTAATTGAAATTTTTTTCTACCGAAATTAGACGGCATATAGTTGCAAATATTCATAAGGTCAACCTAATAAAGAAATTATGTGAAAATTATGTATCGGAGGTTCGATATTGCGATATTTCATATTATGTGTATGGAGAGTATCCAATTTCATCGGACGATTTTCTTACAACTTCAAACGTCGATTACACGAAAACCAGACGTTGTTTTGACTCAATTTAAACGGATTTTTATTCAGAATTAAATAACCTATCATAATTGGTACAATAGTCTAATATTTGGAACAATGATTTTTTTTGTTTCGTATTTTTCGGACGGAAAAACAACGCAGGTCCCGACCTGCAAAATTTGTGAAAATTAATTGAAATTTTTTTCTACCGAAATTAGACGGCATATAGTTGCAAATATTCATAAGGTCAACCTAATAAAGAAATTATGTGAAAATTATGTATCGGAGGTTCGATATTGCGATATTTCATATTATGTGTATGGAGAGTATCCAATTTCATCGGACGATTTTCTTACAACTTCAAACGTCGATTACAGGAAAACCAGACGTTGTTTTGACTCAATTTAAACGGTTTTTTATTCAGAATTAAATAACCTATCATAATTGGTACAATAGTCCAATATTTGGAACAATGATTTTTTTTGTTTCGTATTTTTCGGACGGAAAAACAACGCAGGTCCCGACCTGCAAAATTTGTCAAAATTAATTGAAATTTTTTTCTACCGAAATTAGACGGCATATAGTTGCAAATATTCATAAGGTCAACCTAATAAAGAAATTATGTGAAAATTATGTATCGGAGGTTCGATATTGCGATATTTCATATTATGTGTATGGAGAGTATCCAATTTCATCGGACGATTTTCTTACAACTTCAAACGTCGATTACAGGAAAACCAGACGTTGTTTTGACTCAATTTAAACGGATTTTTATTCAGAATTAAATAACCTATCATAATTGGTACAATAGTCCAATATTTGGAACAATGATTTTTTTTGTTTCGTATTTTTCGGACGGAAAAACAACGCAGGTCCCGACCTGCAAAATTTGTGAAAATTAATTGAAATTTTTTTCTACCGAAATTAGACGGCATATAGTTGCAAATATTCATAAGGTCAACCTAATAAAGAAATTATGTGAAAATTATGTATCGGAGGTTCGATATTGCGATATTTCATATTATGTGTATGGAGAGTATCCAATTTCATCGGACGATTTTCTTACAACTTCAAACGTCGATTACAGGAAAACCAGACGTAGTTTTGACTCAATTTAAACGGATTTTTATTCAGAATTAAATAACCTATCATAATTGGTACAATAGTCCAATATTTGGAACAATGATTTTTTTTGTTTCGTATTTTTCGGACGGAAAAACAACGCAGGTCCCGACCTGCAAAATTTGTGAAAATTAATTGAAATTTTTTTCTACCGAAATTAGACGGCATATAGTTGCAAATATTCATAAGTTCAACCTAATAAAGAAATTATGTGAAAATTATGTATCGGAGGTTCGATATTGCGATATTTCATATTATGTGTATGGAGAGTATCCAATTTCATCGGACGATTTTCTTACAACTTCAAACGTCGATTACAGGAAAACCAGACGTAGTTTTGACTCAATTTAAACGGATTTTTATTCAGAATTAAATAACCTATCATAATTGGTACAATAGTCCAATATTTGGAACAATGATTTTTTTTGTTTCGTATTTTTCGGACGGAAAAACAACGCAGGTCCCGACCTGCAAAATTTGTGAAAATTAATTGAAATTTTTTTCTACCGAAATTAGACGGCATATAGTTGCAAATATTCATAAGGTCAACCTAATAAAGAAATTATGTGAAAATTATGTATCGGAGGTTCGATATTGCGATATTTCATATTATGTGTATGGAGAGTATCCAATTTCATCGGACGATTTTCTTACAACTTCAAACGTCGATTACAGGAAAACCAGACGTTGTTTTGACTCAATTTAAACGGATTTTTATTCAGAATTAAATAACCTATCATAATTGGTACAATAGTCCAATATTTGGAACAATGATTTTTTTTGTTTCGTATTTTTCGGACGGAAAAACAACGCAGGTCCCGACCTGCAAAATTTGTGAAAATTAATTGAAATTTTTTTCTACCGAAATTAGACGGCATATAGTTGCAAATATTCATAAGGTCAACCTAATAAAGAAATTATGTGAAAATTATGTATCGGAGGTTCGATATTGCGATATTTCATATTATGTGTATGGAGAGTATCCAATTTCATCGGACGATTTTCTTACAACTTCAAACGTCGATTACACGAAAACCAGACGTTGTTTTGACTCAATTTAAACGGATTTTTATTCAGAATTAAATAACCTATCATAATTGGTACAATAGTCTAATATTTGGAACAATGATTTTTTTTGTTTCGTATTTTTCGGACGGAAAAACAACGCAGGTCCCGACCTGCAAAATTTGTGAAAATTAATTGAAATTTTTTTCTACCGAAATTAGACGGCATATAGTTGCAAATATTCATAAGGTCAACCTAATAAAGAAATTATGTGAAAATTATGTATCGGAGGTTCGATATTGCGATATTTCATATTATGTGTATATCCAATTTCATCGGACGATTTTCTTACAACTTCAAACGTCGATTACAGGAAAACCAGACGTTGTTTTGACTCAATTTAAACGGATTTTTATTCAGAATTAAATAACCTATCATAATTGGTACAATAGTCCAATATTTGGAACAATGATTTTTTTTGTTTCGTATTTTTCGGACGGAAAAACAACGCAGGTCCCGACCTGCAAAATTTGTGAAAATTAATTGAAATTTTTTTCTACCGAAATTAGACGGCATATAGTTGCAAATATTCATAAGGTCAACCTAATAAAGAAATTATGTGAAAATTATGTATCGGAAGTTCGATATTGCGATATTTCATATTATGTGTATGGAGAGTATCCAATTTCATCGGACGATTTTCTTACAACTTCAAACGTCGATTACACGAAAACCAGACGTTGTTTTGACTCAATTTAAACGGATTTTTATTCAGAATTAAATAACCTATCATAATTGGTACAATAGTCCAATATTTGGAACAATGATTTTTTTTGTTTCGTATTTTTCGGACGGAAAAACAACGCAGGTCCCGACCTGCAAAATTTGTGAAAATTAATTGAAATTTTTTTCTACCGAAATTAGACGGCATATAGTTGCAAATATTCATAAGGTCAACCTAATAAAGAAATTATGTGAAAATTATGTATCGGAGGTTCGATATTGCGATATTTCATATTATGTGTATGGAGAGTATCCAATTTCATCGGACGATTTTCTTACAACTTCAAACGTCGATTACAGGAAAACCAGACGTAGTTTTGACTCAATTTAAACGGATTTTTATTCAGAATTAAATAACCTATCATAATTGGTACAATAGTCCAATATTTGGAACAATGATTTTTTTTGTTTCGTATTTTTCGGACGGAAAAACAACGCAGGTCCCGACCTGCAAAATTTGTGAAAATTAATTGAAATTTTTTTCTACCGAAATTAGACGGCATATAGTTGCAAATATTCATAAGGTCAACCTAATAAAGAAATTATGTGAAAATTATGTATCGGAGGTTCGATATTGCGATATTTCATATTATGTGTATGGAGAGTATCCAATTTCATCGGACGATTTTCTTACAACTTCAAACGTCGATTACAGGAAAACCAGACGTAGTTTTGACTCAATTTAAACGGATTTTTATTCAGAATTAAATAACCTATCATAATTGGTACAATAGTCCAATATTTGGAACAATTATTTTTTTTGTTTCGTATTTTTCGGACGGAAAAACAACGCAGGTCCCAACCTGCAAAATTTGTGAAAATTAATTGAAATTTTTTTCTACCGAAATTAGACGGCATATAGTTGCAAATATTCATAAGGTCAACCTAATAAAGAAATTATGTGAAAATTATGTATCGGAGGTTCGATATTGCGATATTTCATATTATGTGTATGGAGAGTATCCAATTTCATCGGACGATTTTCTTACAACTTCAAACGTCGATTACAGGAAAACCAGACGTAGTTTTGACTCAATTTAAACGGATTTTTATTCAGAATTAAATAACCTATCATAATTGGTACAATAGTCCAATATTTGGAACAATGATATTTTTTGTTTCGTATTTTTCGGACGGAAAAACAACGCAGGTCCCGACCTGCAAAATTTGTGAAAATTAATTGAAATTTTTTTCTACCGAAATTAGACGGCATATAGTTGCAAATATTCATAAGGTCAACCTAATAAAGAAATTATGTGAAAATTATGTATCGGAGGTTCGATATTGCGATATTTCATATTATGTGTATGGAGAGTAACCAATTTCATCGGACGATTTTCTTACAACTTCAAACGTCGATTACACGAAAACCAGACGTTGTTTTGACTCAATTTAAACGGATTTTTATTCAGAATTAAATAACCTATCATAATTGGTACAATAGTCTAATATTTGGAACAATGATTTTTTTTGTTTCGTATTTTTCGGACGGAAAAACAACGCAGGTCCCGACCTGCAAAATTTGTGAAAATTAATTGAAATTTTTTTCTACCGAAATTAGACGGCATATAGTTGCAAATATTCATAAGGTCAACCTAATAAAGAAATTATGTGAAAATTATGTATCGGAGGTTCGATATTGCGATATTTCATATTATGTGTATGGAGAGTATCCAATTTCATCGGACGATTTTCTTACAACTTCAAACGTCGATTACAGGAAAACCAGACGTAGTTTTGACTCAATTTAAACGGATTTTTATTCAGAATTAAATAACCTATCATAATTGGTACAATAGTCCAATATTTGGAACAATGATTTTTTTTGTTTCGTATTTTTCGGACGGAAAAACAACGCAGGTCCCGACCTGCAAAATTTGTGAAAATTAATTGAAATTTTTTTCTACCGAAATTAGACGGCATATAGTTGCAAATATTCATAAGGTCAACCTAATAAAGAAATTATGTGAAAATTATGTATCGGAGGTTCGATATTGCGATATTTCATATTATGTGTATGGAGAGTATCCAATTTCATCGGACGATTTTCTTACAACTTCAAACGTCGATTACAGGAAAACCAGACGTAGTTTTGACTCAATTTAAACGGATTTTTATTCAGAATTAAATAACCTATCATAATTGGTACAATAGTCCAATATTTGGAACAATGATTTTTTTTGTTTCGTATTTTTCGGACGGAAAAACAACGCAGGTCCCAACCTGCAAAATTTGTGAAAATTAATTGAAATTTTTTTCTACCGAAATTAGACGGCATATAGTTGCAAATATTCATAAGGTCAACCTAATAAAGAAATTATGTGAAAATTATGTATCGGAGGTTCGATATTGCGATATTTCATATTATGTGTATGGAGAGTATCCAATTTCATCGGACGATTTTCTTACAACTTCAAACGTCGATTACAGGAAAACCAGACGTAGTTTTGACTCAATTTAAACGGATTTTTATTCAGAATTAAATAACCTATCATAATTGGTACAATAGTCCAATATTTGGAACAATGATATTTTTTGTTTCGTATTTTTCGGACGGAAAAACAACGCAGGTCCCGACCTGCAAAATTTGTGAAAATTAATTGAAATTTTTTTCTACCGAAATTAGACGGCATATAGTTGCAAATATTCATAAGGTCAACCTAATAAAGAAATTATGTGAAAATTATGTATCGGAGGTTCGATATTGCGATATTTCATATTATGTGTATGGAGAGTAACCAATTTCATCGGACGATTTTCTTACAACTTCAAACGTCGATTACACGAAAACCAGACGTTGTTTTGACTCAATTTAAACGGATTTTTATTCAGAATTAAATAACCTATCATAATTGGTACAATAGTCTAATATTTGGAACAATGATTTTTTTTGTTTCGTATTTTTCGGACGGAAAAACAACGCAGGTCCCGACCTGCAAAATTTGTGAAAATTAATTGAAATTTTTTTCTACCGAAATTAGACGGCATATAGTTGCAAATATTCATAAGGTCAACCTAATAAAGAAATTATGTGAAAATTATGTATCGGAGGTTCGATATTGCGATATTTCATATTATGTGTATGGAGAGTATCCAATTTCATCGGACGATTTTCTTACAACTTCAAACGTCGATTACAGGAAAACCAGACGTTGTTTTGACTCAATTTAAACGGATTTTTATTCAGAATTAAATAACCTATCATAATTGGTACAATAGTCCAATATTTGGAACAATGATTTTTTTTGTTTCGTATTTTTCGGACGGAAAAACAACGCAGGTCCCGACCTGCAAAATTTGTGAAAATTAATTGAAATTTTTTTCTACCGAAATTAGACGGCATATAGTTGCAAATATTCATAAGGTCAACCTAATAAAGAAATTATGTGAAAATTATGTATCGGAAGTTCGATATTGCGATATTTCATATTATGTGTATGGAGAGTATCCAATTTCATCGGACGATTTTCTTACAACTTCAAACGTCGATTACAGGAAAACCAGACGTTGTTTTGACTCAATTTAAACGGATTTTTATTCAGAATTAAATAACCTATCATAATTGGTACAATAGTCCAATATTTGGAACAATGATTTTTTTTGTTTCGTATTTTTCGGACGGAAAAACAACGCAGGTCCCGACCTGCAAAATTTGTGAAAATTAATTGAAATTTTTTTCTACCGAAATTAGACGGCATATAGTTGCAAATATTCATAAGGTCAACCTAATAAAGAAATTATGTGAAAATTATGTATCGGAGGTTCGATATTGCGATATTTCATATTATGTGTATGGAGAGTATCCAATTTCATCGGACGATTTTCTTACAACTTCAAACGTCGATTACAGGAAAACCAGACGTTGTTTTGACTCAATTTAAACGGATTTTTATTCAGAATTAAATAACCTATCATAATAGGTACAATAGTCCAATATTTGGAACAATGATTTTTTTTGTTTCGTATTTTTCGGACGGAAAAACAACGCAGGTCCCGACCTGCAAAATTTGTGAAAATTAATTGAAATTTTTTTCTACCGAAATTAGACGGCATATAGTTGCAAATATTCATAAGGTCAACCTAATAAAGAAATTATGTGAAAATTATGTATCGGAGGTTCGATATTGCGATATTTCATATTATGTGTATGGAGAGTATCCAATTTCATCGGACGATTTTCTTACAACTTCAAACGTCGATTACAGGAAAACCAGACGTTGTTTTGACTCAATTTAAACGGATTTTTATTCAGAATTAAATAACCTATCATAATTGGTACAATAGTCCAATATTTGGAACAATGATTTTTTTTGTTTCGTATTTTTCGGACGGAAAAACAACGCAGGTCCCGACCTGCAAAATTTGTGAAAATTAATTGAAATTTTTTTCTACCGAAATTAGACGGCATATAGTTGCAAATATTCATAAGGTCAACCTAATAAAGAAATTATGTGAAAATTATGTATCGGAGGTTCGATATTGCGATATTTCATATTATGTGTATGGAGAGTATCCAATTTCATCGGACGATTTTCTTACAACTTCAAACGTCGATTACAGGAAAACCAGACGAGTTTTGACTCAATTTAAACGGATTTTTATTCAGAATTAAATAACCTATCATAATTGGTACAATAGTCCAATATTTGGAACAATGATTTTTTTTGTTTCGTATTTTTCGGACGGAAAAACAACGCAGGTCCCGACCTGCAAAATTTGTGAAAATTAATTGAAATTTTTTTTCTACCGAAATTAGACGGTATATAGTTGCAAATATTCATAAGGTCAACCTAATAAAGAAATTATGTGAAAATTATGTATCGGAGGTTCGATATTGCGATATTTCATATTATGTGTATGGAGAGTATCCAATTTCATCGGACGATTTTCTTACAACTTCAAACGTCGATTACAGGAAAACCAGACGTAGTTTTGACTCAATTTAAACGGATTTTTATTCAGAATTAAATAACCTATCATAATTGGTACAATAGTCCAATATTTGGAACAATGATATTTTTTGTTTCGTATTTTTCGGACGGAAAAAACAACGCAGGTCCCGACCTGCAAAATTTGTGAAAATTAATTGAAATTTTTTTCTACCGAAATTAGACGGCATATAGTTGCAAATATTCATAAGGTCAACCTAATAAAGAAATTATGTGAAAATTATGTATCGGAGGTTCGATATTGCGATATTTCATATTATGTGTATGGAGAGTAACCAATTTCATCGGACGATTTTCTTACAACTTCAAACGTCGATTACACGAAAACCAGACGTTGTTTTGACTCAATTTAAACGGATTTTTATTCAGAATTAAATAACCTATCATAATTGGTACAATAGTCTAATATTTGGAACAATGATTTTTTTTGTTTCGTATTTTTCGGACGGAAAAACAACGCAGGTCCCGACCTGCAAAATTTGTGAAAATTAATTGAAATTTTTTTCTACCGAAATTAGACGGCATATAGTTGCAAATATTCATAAGGTCAACCTAATAAAGAAATTATGTGAAAATTATGTATCGGAGGTTCGATATTGCGATATTTCATATTATGTGTATGGAGAGTATCCAATTTCATCGGACGATTTTCTTACAACTTCAAACGTCGATTACAGGAAAACCAGACGTTGTTTTGACTCAATTTAAACGGATTTTTATTCAGAATTAAATAACCTATCATAATTGGTACAATAGTCCAATATTTGGAACAATGATTTTTTTTGTTTCGTATTTTTCGGACGGAAAAAACAACGCAGGTCCCGACCTGCAAAATTTGTGAAAATTAATTGAAATTTTTTTCTACCGAAATTAGACGGCATATAGTTGCAAATATTCATAAGGTCAACCTAATAAAGAAATTATGTGAAAATTATGTATCGGAAGTTCGATATTGCGATATTTCATATTATGTGTATGGAGAGTATCCAATTTCATCGGACGATTTTCTTACAACTTCAAACGTCGATTACACGAAAACCAGACGTTGTTTTGACTCAATTTAAACGGATTTTTATTCAGAATTAAATAACCTATCATAATTGGTACAATAGTCCAATATTTGGAACAATGATTTTTTTTGTTTCGTATTTTTCGGACGGAAAAACAACGCAGGTCCCGACCTGCAAAATTTGTGAAAATTAATTGAAATTTTTTTCTACCGAAATTAGACGGCATATAGTTGCAAATATTCATAAGGTCAACCTAATAAAGAAATTATGTGAAAATTATGTATCGGAGGTTCGATATTGCGATATTTCATATTATGTGTATGGAGAGTATCCAATTTCATCGGACGATTTTCTTACAACTTCAAACGTCGATTACAGGAAAACCAGACGTTGTTTTGACTCAATTTAAACGGATTTTTATTCAGAATTAAATAACCTATCATAATTGGTACAATAGTCCAATATTTGGAACAATGATTTTTTTTGTTTCGTATTTTTCGGACGGAAAAACAACGCAGGTCCCGACCTGCAAAATTTGTGAAAATTAATTGAAATTTTTTTCTACCGAAATTAGACGGCATATAGTTGCAAATATTCATAAGGTCAACCTAATAAAGAAATTATGTGAAAATTATGTATCGGAGGTTCGATATTGCGATATTTCATATTATGTGTATGGAGAGTATCCAATTTCATCGGACGATTTTCTTACAACTTCAAACGTCGATTACAGGAAAACCAGACGTTGTTTTGACTCAATTTAAACGGATTTTTATTCAGAATTAAATAACCTATCATAATAGGTACAATAGTCCAATATTTGGAACAATGATTTTTTTTGTTTCGTATTTTTCGGACGGAAAAACAACGCAGGTCCCGACCTGCAAAATTTGTGAAAATTAATTGAAATTTTTTCTACCGAAATTAGACGGCATATAGTTGCAAATATTCATAAGGTCAACCTAATAAAGAAATTATGTGAAAATTATGTATCGGAGGTTCGATATTGCGATATTTCATATTATGTGTATGGAGAGTATCCAATTTCATCGGACGATTTTCTTACAACTTCAAACGTCGATTACAGGAAAACCAGACGTTGTTTTGACTCAATTTAAACGGATTTTTATTCAGAATTAAATAACCTATCATAATTGGTACAATAGTCCAATATTTGGAACAATGATTTTTTTTGTTTCGTATTTTTCGGACGGAAAAACAACGCAGGTCCCGACCTGCAAAATTTGTGAAAATTAATTGAAATTTTTTTCTACCGAAATTAGACGGCATATAGTTGCAAATATTCATAAGGTCAACCTAATAAAGAAATTATGTGAAAATTATGTATCGGAGGTTCGATATTGCGATATTTCATATTATGTGTATGGAGAGTATCCAATTTCATCGGACGATTTTCTTACAACTTCAAACGTCGATTACAGGAAAACCAGACGTAGTTTTGACTCAATTTAAACGGATTTTTATTCAGAATTAAATAACCTATCATAATTGGTACAATAGTCCAATATTTGGAACAATGATTTTTTTTGTTTCGTATTTTTCGGACGGAAAAACAACGCAGGTCCCGACCTGCAAAATTTGTGAAAATTAATTGAAATTTTTTTCTACCGAAATTAGACGGTATATAGTTGCAAATATTCATAAGGTCAACCTAATAAAGAAATTATGTGAAAATTATGTATCGGAGGTTCGATATTGCGATATTTCATATTATGTGTATGGAGAGTATCCAATTTCATCGGACGATTTTCTTACAACTTCAAACGTCGATTACAGGAAAACCAGACGTAGTTTTGACTCAATTTAAACGGATTTTTATTCAGAATTAAATAACCTATCATAATTGGTACAATAGTCCAATATTTGGAACAATGATATTTTTTGTTTCGTATTTTTCGGACGGAAAAACAACGCAGGTCCCGACCTGCAAAATTTGTGAAAATTAATTGAAATTTTTTTCTACCGAAATTAGACGGCATATAGTTGCAAATATTCATAAGGTCAACCTAATAAAGAAATTATGTGAAAATTATGTATCGGAGGTTCGATATTGCGATATTTCATATTATGTGTATGGAGAGTAACCAATTTCATCGGACGATTTTCTTACAACTTCAAACGTCGATTACACGAAAACCAGACGTTGTTTTGACTCAATTTAAACGGATTTTTATTCAGAATTAAATAACCTATCATAATTGGTACAATAGTCCAATATTTGGAACAATGATTTTTTTTGTTTCGTATTTTTCGGACGGAAAAACAACGCAGGTCCCGACCTGCAAAATTTGTGAAAATTAATTGAAATTTTTTTCTACCGAAATTAGACGGCATATAGTTGCAAATATTCATAAGGTCAACCTAATAAAGAAATTATGTGAAAATTATGTATCGGAGGTTCGATATTGCGATATTTCATATTATGTGTATGGAGAGTATCCAATTTCATCGGACGATTTTCTTACAACTTCAAACGTCGATTACAGGAAAACCAGACGTTGTTTTGACTCAATTTAAACGGATTTTTATTCAGAATTAAATAACCTATCATAATTGGTACAATAGTCCAATATTTGGAACAATGATTTTTTTTGTTTCGTATTTTTCGGACGGAAAAACAACGCAGGTCCCGACCTGCAAAATTTGTGAAAATTAATTGAAATTTTTTTCTACCGAAATTAGACGGCATATAGTTGCAAATATTCATAAGGTCAACCTAATAAAGAAATTATGTGAAAATTATGTATCGGAAGTTCGATATTGCGATATTTCATATTATGTGTATGGAGAGTATCCAATTTCATCGGACGATTTTCTTACAACTTCAAACGTCGATTACACGAAAACCAGACGTTGTTTTGACTCAATTTAAACGGATTTTTATTCAGAATTAAATAACCTATCATAATTGGTACAATAGTCCAATATTTGGAACAATGATTTTTTTTGTTTCGTATTTTTCGGACGGAAAAACAACGCAGGTCCCGACCTGCAAAATTTGTGAAAATTAATTGAAATTTTTTTCTACCGAAATTAGACGGCATATAGTTGCAAATATTCATAAGGTCAACCTAATAAAGAAATTATGTGAAAATTATGTATCGGAGGTTCGATATTGCGATATTTCATATTATGTGTATGGAGAGTATCCAATTTCATCGGACGATTTTCTTACAACTTCAAACGTCGATTACAGGAAAACCAGACGTTGTTTTGACTCAATTTAAACGGATTTTTATTCAGAATTAAATAACCTATCATAATTGGTACAATAGTCCAATATTTGGAACAATGATTTTTTTTGTTTCGTATTTTTCGGACGGAAAAACAACGCAGGTCCCGACCTGCAAAATTTGTGAAAATTAATTGAAATTTTTTTCTACCGAAATTAGACGGCATATAGTTGCAAATATTCATAAGGTCAACCTAATAAAGAAATTATGTGAAAATTATGTATCGGAGGTTCGATATTGCGATATTTCATATTATGTGTATGGAGAGTATCCAATTTCATCGGACGATTTTCTTACAACTTCAAACGTCGATTACAGGAAAACCAGACGTAGTTTTGACTCAATTTAAACGGATTTTTATTCAGAATTAAATAACCTATCATAATTGGTACAATAGTCCAATATTTGGAACAATGATTTTTTTTGTTTCGTATTTTTCGGACGGAAAAACAACGCAGGTCCCGACCTGCAAAATTTGTGAAAATTAATTGAAATTTTTTTCTACCGAAATTAGACGGCATATAGTTGCAAATATTCATAAGGTCAACCTAATAAAGAAATTATGTGAAAATTATGTATCGGAGGTTCGATATTGCGATATTTCATATTATGTGTATGGAGAGTATCCAATTTCATCGGACGATTTTCTTACAACTTCAAACGTCGATTACAGGAAAACCAGACGTAGTTTTGACTCAATTTAAACGGATTTTTATTCAGAATTAAATAACCTATCATAATTGGTACAATAGTCCAATATTTGGAACAATGATTTTTTTTGTTTCGTATTTTTCGGACGGAAAAACAACGCAGGTCCCGACCTGCAAAATTTGTGAAAATTAATTGAAATTTTTTTCTACCGAAATTAGACGGTATATAGTTGCAAATATTCATAAGGTCAACCTAATAAAGAAATATAAGGTCAACCTAATAAAGAAATTATGTGAAAATTATGTATCGGAGGTTCGATATTGCGATATTTCATATTATGTGTATGGAGAGTATCCAATTTCATCGGACGATTTTCTTACAACTTCAAACGTCGATTACAGGAAAACCAGACGTTGTTTTGACTCAATTTAAACGGATTTTTATTCAGAATTAAATAACCTATCATAATTGGTACAATAGTCCAATATTTGGAACAATGATATTTTTTGTTTCGTATTTTTCGGACGGAAAAACAACGCAGGTCCCGACCTGCAAAATTTGTGAAAATTAATTGAAATTTTTTTCTACCGAAATTAGACGGCATATTGTTGCAAATATTCATAAGGTCAACCTAATAAAGAAATTATGTGAAAATTATGTATCGGAGGTTCGATATTGCGATATGTTCATATTATGTGTATGGAGAGTATCCAATTTCATCGGACGATTTTCTTACAACTTCAAACGTCGATTACAGGAAAACCAGACGTTGTTTTGACTCAATTTAAACGGATTTTTATTCAGAATTAAATAACCTATCATAATTGGTACAATAGTCCAATATTTGGAACAATGATATTTTTTGTTTCGTATTTTTCGGACGGAAAAACAACGCAGGTCCCGACCTGCAAAATTTGTGAAAATTAATTGAAATTTTTTTCTACCGAAATTAGACGGCATATAGTTGCAAATATTCATAAGGTCAACCTAATAAAGAAATTATGTGAAAATTATGTATCGGAGGTTCGATATTGCGATATTTCATATTATGTGTATGGAGAGTAACCAATTTCATCGGACGATTTTCTTACAACTTCAAACGTCGATTACACGAAAACCAGACGTTGTTTTGACTCAATTTAAACGGATTTTTATTCAGAATTAAATAACCTATCATAATTGGTACAATAGTCCTAATATTTGGAACAATGATTTTTTTTGTTTCGTATTTTTCGGACGGAAAAACAACGCAGGTCCCGACATGCAAAATTTGTGAAAATTAATTGAAATTTTTTTCTACCGAAATTAGACGGCATATAGTTGCAAATATTCATAAGGTCAACCTAATAAAGAAATTATGTGAAAATTATGTATCGGAGGTTCGATATTGCGATATTTCATATTATGTGTATGGAGAGTATCCAATTTCATCGGGACGATTTTCTTACAACTTCAAACGTCGATTACAGGAAAACCAGACGTTGTTTTTGACTCAATTTAAACGGATTTTTATCAGAATTAAATAACCTATCATAATTGGTACAATAGTCCAATATTTGGAACAATGATTTTTTTTTGTTTCGTATTTTTCGGACGGAAAAACAACGCAGGTCCCGACCTGCAAAATTTGTGAAAATTAATTGAAATTTTTTTCTACCGAAATTAGACGGCATATAGTTGCAAATATTCATAAGGTCAACCTAATAAAGAAATTATGTGAAAATTATGTATCGGAAGTTCGATATTGCGATATTTCATATTATGTGTATGGAGAGTATCCAATTTCATCGGACGATTTTCTTACAACTTCAAACGTCGATTACACGAAAACCAGACGTTGTTTTGACTCAATTTAAACGGATTTTTATTCAGAATTAAATAACCTATCATAATTGGTACAATAGTCCAATATTTGGAACAATGATTTTTTTTGTTTCGTATTTTTCGGACGGAAAAACAACGCAGGTCCCGACCTGCAAAATTTGTGAAAATTAATTGAAATTTTTTCTACCGAAATTAGACGGCATATAGTTGCAAATATTCATAAGGTCAACCTAATAAAGAAATTATGTGAAAATTATGTATCGGAGGTTCGATATTGCGATATTTCATATTATGTGTATGGAGAGTATCCAATTTCATCGGACGATTTTCTTTCAACTTCAAACGTCGATTACAGGAAAAACCAGACGTTGTTTGACTCAATTTAAACGGATTTTTATTCAGAATTAAATAACCTATCATAATTGGTACAATAGTCCAATATTTGGAACAATGATTTTTTTGTTCGTATTTTTCGGACGGAAAAACAACGCAGGTCCCCGACCTGCAAAACTTGTGAAAATTAATTGAAATTTTTTTTCTACCGAAATTAGACGGCATATAGTTGCAAATATTCATAAGGTCAACCTAATAAAGAAA